>UXGD01006793.1:0-11963 GCA_900474315.1 Torymus auratus
GAGCAGACCTGGTTTCTCTCGTTGTTTGTAGTATATATAAGAGAAATTCATGGTTGAACAGGGTCCATCGAATGGTATACTTTTTCTAGAACAACTTCTTACTATTTAAGAAAATGTAAAAAAAAAGCCATTCTCTTCAAACTTCAGCCATTATTAAGCCCAGAAACAATTTACTCAAAGTTTCAAAAAAGAAATTAAAACTAGAAAAAAGAGCTTTAATTCCTTTTTTTTTAAATTAAAAAATGTTGATTCTTTCAAATATTACAAGTTGAACGTTGAAAAGGTATAAAAAAGGTCGGCGCTGCCGATTCTCTTATATATACCACAATCAACGAGAAAACCCAGGTCTGGTAGGTGTGCTCGAAAAAAATTTTTCAAAACCATATTTCGGGTTTCGTTGCAGATTTCGCTAGATTTGAACATATATTTTATTTCTAGAATAATGATTTTGATCACAGATTTTATAACGATTTGAATATTAGTACTTAATAATATAGGTAAAAAGAAGAACATAACGGAGTCATTACGTTTTTATCAAATAAAATACAAAGATTAAACACTGATAATTCAACATTTTTTAAACAAAGATAAACGTTATTCACATACTAAAATAATTGGGATAAATATTTTTAAACTTTCCGCATATTTCATAAGATAAACCAGCCAATACTCAACTGACTATTTAGCCTAAAAGAGTTATATATAAAGATATTAAAACTTAACTGATTTAGATTAATTGCTAATTAATCTAAATCAGTGAAAAAAATAATTACCTCTTCAGTAACGATGACACCACAAATCAATGGTGCGAGGATACCAAGGATATTCGCAGAACCATTCGTTATAGCCATCATAGGACCAGCAAAGTTAGGACTCAAATCAATGTGATTAATTTGAAAACCACAAGTAATACCAGAATTAAATCCTACTGCTATAGCTAGAATAGCTATGACAATAGCCTTGTTGGACGAGGTAATAAGGCACAGTGCGATCATGGCAATTGCTGGAATCCAAAGACCAATACTGTTACTAATTTTGCGCACTACCACAACAGATGCGCCTTTCCTTATAGCAAAATCTGATAGATAACTTATAGGGAATCCCAAAAGCCACATAGCTATGTATGGTAAAGCTGAGTAGCCGCCGCTCTGCGTACAAAATATAGATGAATATTACAAAAAACAGTAATATTGGTATTTTATTATATTGAATAAAATTGGCGGTATGCATAAAATAAATTTAAAGAAATTAATCGCTAACCTGAGACATATCAAAATGGAGAATGTTTTTCATATAAGTTGGCATCATTGTGAGTAGCATGTAAAAGCCCCAATTGTGACCACAATGAACAATTGTCAAAGCCCACATTGGTAGTGAAGTAAGCATTGCTTTCCACGGGACTTTCAAAGGCTGAAAATGAAATGATATTCTGATTAGAATTTTTTTCAGTAATAGCTATAATGTTTTAATGTGAAAAATCTAAAAAGAATGATTATTAGAGTGGATAGTAGACATAATTTATTATTCCGAATGTTAGTAAAAAAACGTATAATATCTTGATTTGATTTTTAATTTATGGATACTCACTTTACTATCACCAGTTTTATTCATATTTCCAAGACTGTCATTAATATACCGCGCTTCTTTAGGACATATTTTTGGATGATCAGATGGACGATCCGAACCCAAAAAGAAAAATGCAAGACTCCATGCAACACCAACAGCACCAAAAACATAGAATATACTAGGCCACCCAATACTACTAGACAGGACTCCAGAAATAGACATTGCTACTACGGTACCTAATTGAGGTCCGTTCATTACAAGTGAACCTGAAAATATATAGAATAATAATTTATAGCATCAGTAAAACTTCAGATGATTTAGAATATGAAATTCGCCCCTTACAGGTTATTTTATCAAAAATGAAGACTTACCGAGTCGCGCTCTCTCCAGAGGTGGTACCCATCGAGATAATAACGTCTGGACACAAGGCAATAAACAACCCTGAGCCAAACCCATTGCAACTCTGCAGCAAATTACAGGAACGTAACCATAATTCGCCAAAAAGTGTGTAAGCATATTTAATACCGAACTGATGAAAATACCAAAAGATAACAATTTCTGAGCGCTTTTTGAATTAGCAAATTGTCCGCTTGGTATCTGAGTGATTACGTAACCCCAGAAAAATGAACTAAGGATCATAGTACTCGTATTTGAGCTCCAATCGTACACCTATACAATACATTTGTATTTATTAAAATTGATTTTATATTCAATATGGGATAAATCTTATAGTTTGTAATATAAAATGAGTCCATCGCTATTGAAAGCCAAAGTATTTTCACATTCGCATTCAACGATTCAGATTTTTAGACATTTATAGTCATAGAGTATCTATGTAATTAATGTTTTTCTTTCTTAATGAATTTAATTAATGATAATATGAAATAATGTATGACTTTTGATAATCTTATGATAAACAAATTAGCAGCAATGATGCGAATTTAAAATTGAAGTGCAATTTTGGATGACATAATATTATACTACTCGTCATTAACAGGATTATTCTCAACGCAAATATTACATTCAATAATTTCGAAAATAAATATTATTAAAATCTTTTTCTCCGTATATAATATTCTCAGATTGTTAAACAAATTTTTAAATAAAACAATTAAAAATATGTTAAGATAAATAATCTTTTTCTATCACGATTAGTTTTTGCAAATATTTTTGCAATTTGCGAAAATGCGCACCAATTAATCAATCAAGAATCGATAAGAAATTCTTATTTCCTTTATCACCTTAATAATGTAAACTACTCCACGCATTATCTATTGTAATACCACATGCACAACGATATTTGTATACATACTGGAAAGTCAGGGCTGCCTTCTTCCTTAGTTCTCATGGCGACTATGCCCACCGACATGCAAACTCGCAAACTGTATGCGATTGCCATTCCCAGAAACAGCAGTACGACTTGCACATGCCGGTGACCCAGTTTACCTGTGACATTCAAATAATTTGATGTTAATAATTATGTACTTTCCTCGCAAATAGCGATGATAAGGCAATGGCTGTTTTAAAAATGTATGTATGTGGTTGCGAACATTTTTTTTCAGGTACATCTAAAACTTGCTTAATATTGTCAAATATAAAAAAGATGAGTTTTAGGTCATTATTAAATAAAAATATCAATAAATAATAAATATGGTTGTAATAAAATTATGATAATTCAACTTTAAAACCTTAAAACTCAAAAATATAAGCGTAAAATTAAACTGGTTTTAGTAATATAGTGTTGAAAATATTAAATAAGTTTTAATTAACTCCAATCTTACACGTGCAAATACTATAATTACTGATTATTTAAAAAGAAAATTTAATAATTTATATATGAAGTAATTAAAAATTAAATGATATGTAGTTTCCTTTATATGATTAATTTGAAAAAATTACTCGATACAGCATGATGTTCCTCTTTAACGATGGTCATTTTTTTTCAGTCTTAAAAATTCACTGTGACTATAAACAATCCACTCCTTTTTTCCAGACGTCTACTCGACCAACGCAAACATGATTCTGAACTTACTAATCTCAGGTAACAGAATCTTATTAAAGAGTAATCGACATCGATTTATCGCGGATAACGCTATCTCACACCAATGTCCCGGTGCATACATCATCATAAAATGTTATCAAAAGATCTATGGGTAACTACGTACCCAATATTAACAGAGTCGGTAATTCAAAATTAGGTTAAAAAGTACGGCAAACAATCTATTCAAATAGTTTTTTTTTGTGATTTCCAAAAAGAATATTAAAAATTACTAATAACAATGCATATACCAACATATCACTAATTATTGAACTAAACATATAAGGTGGTGGCAGTAGTGGTCAACCATGCCCTATTTGTCGGACATTTCCGTTATAATAATTAAACAAAAATAAAATTTGCTAAACTAATAAATCGCAAAGTAGAGGATATTAACTTCGCGATCGCCACCTTAAAGTTCAAAATCTTTTATTCATTTTAATTGAGAATCGTGAAGTAAAAAAGTGTCCGTCAACTAAATTAGATGTCCATCCACTGGTACTTATACCCTAGAATTTTAATAATAATCTTTTTAATATTAATTTCGTTATCCAACAGATGAGTTTTCTTTTCTATAATTTTGTGTACATCATCAATTAGATAATTTCTGTGATTCTGTTTTCTTATAAATGATTTATTTGCTTTAATTTATTGATAATTTTGGTGTTGAATAAGGAAAGTAATTACAGTTTTGAGATTATTTTTGATAAAAAAATTTATTTTTATGTTTCTACTTATAAATAATTGTATAAAAACTAACAGTTATAATAGAGAATAAAAAAATTAAAATCTTCCTCTGGATGAAAGAACAATCTAGAACTTACGAATATTTAAATTTTGATTATCTATGTTCTTTTATGATATTTGTTATTAATATCATATATCAAGAATTTTGGTTTGTAAATTTAAAAAAACCCTATAATTTTTCTCATAATTCCTCGTCGTATTTCTTATTTTCTTCGCTGTCGGTGTTAATATCAGCTTCTACTTTGTTATTGATATTTTTTAATATTGTACTGTAAGCTGCAGTTATTGTAGATATTCGACAAGCTTGATCGCCATATCGGGAAGATGAAAAATCATAATCTGTCCACATTTGAGTTTCGGATTCCCCAAGCAAAACAAATACAAAATTTGCAAAAAAGTTTATCGAAGCTGTTATATAGAAAATAATTTGCCATTGTTTCATATTCGACTGCATTAAAAATAAAATAAAAAATTGTAATATATTTCATACACAATAGTTTTATGCGATTTAAAATTTATTTACCGTATCAGTTACTACAAAGCCACGAATGATGGGAGCAAAAAGACTGAATACATTGCCAATTGTGCTCGAAAGTGAAATTGTGACTGCACAAAAATTTTGAGAAAGGTCCAGATGATTTGCCTGATAACCACAGTTAACGCCCGCATTTAACGCTATTACTATTACTATTATTGTAATTACGACAGTTTCGTTTGAAGTTTCAATAATATTTAAAATTATCATAGCTAACGCTGGACCGCACATGGCTATAGTATTATTTGTTTTGCGAATTACCGCTTTTGAAAATCTGTTTTGAAAAACATAATTCGATAGCCACCAAACTAATAAACTCAATATCCACATTATTGAGTATGGAAGCGCTGAAAAATTACCGATCTAAAATAAAACATTAAATAATACTATTGAATAAAACACTAGAAAACAAATTATAAAACTATTCATAACCATATAAAAATATGATATATTTACACACCTGTTGAATATCAAAATCGAAAATGCCTTTTAAGTAAGCTGGTAATGCTGTAAGAAACAAGAAAAAATTCCAACTTTGCCCACACGTAGCAATAATAAGAGCCCATACTGGTTTTGAAGATAAAATTGCTTTCCAAGGAATATCTTGCACCTACAAGTATTATAAAATCGTATAACATTTTGATAAATTTAAGAAATTCAATATAAATTATATGAAGGATAAATTTACGCTCATGTCTGGAGTTTTTATTTCGAAACGATATTTAGGGGACTCCAAAACTGTAAAGTAAAGTATAATCCCCCACAGTATGCTGACAGTACCAAAGACATAAAATATACTTTGCCAACCCCAGTTTGATCCTGCAAGAACGCCTGAAAGTGACATTGAAAGCACTATGCCAATTTGAGACCCACTAAATATCAAAGGTCCTATAAACTTAAATAAAAATAAGCTTTTAATTTATCTTATATATGTTATAAAGCAATACTAGTATTTATATCATTACATATAGGAAAATGCTATATTACCTAATCTAGCTCTTGACGCACATGACATCCACTTTCCGAGAAGACCATGAATACATGGCGTTATACATCCTTGAAACAAACCTTCTATCACTCTAAAAATAACAAGAGCCAGCCAACTAACTTCAGCAATAACAGGAGTCAGTATGTGCAAACATCCACTAGTCAAAAGTCCAAAGCAAAGTAACTTTTTAGCACTATATGCGCTAGCAACATAGCCACATGGCATTTGGGTTATTAAAATGCCCAAACATAAAGATCCGAGAATAAGTGACTTTTCGGTTGAATCCCAATCTAACGTCTACAAGTAATAATTTAAATAAATTATTTTGAATTACAATGATCGTATTGATTATACTTAAGCAATTCATTAAAATATTTTTCATAAAAACAAGAGAATGTAAGCATTTAAAAAAATTGAATTTATAAAAATAAATTTCTGATTCGAGTCGGTAAAGTAGAAAATCATTGTTTTTTATGTATGTAATCTGCCAGCAAACAACTATCGAATCATCGATAATTTAATTTAATTGCAAAATATAACAATAAAGCTAGTTTGTAATATACATATGTGTCATTAAAAACGTAAAAAGCCGAGTTGTATGACTTCTAGTGTTATTCAACTTTACCTTGGTTTTTATTTGAGCTGATTTGTCAACTGTCATCGCAACAATAGCCATTGACATGCTAGTATGCATTCCGTATAAAACAATTACACTTAAAAATATACAAAGTATTTGCGTATGCTTCCTATCAAATCTTTCTGTAAAATAGAATACAAGGTTTGTATTTGATAAAATATTATATCCAAACTGTATTTATATAAATGCAAATATTTCATTTCGAAATTTGGTAGTTACTTAGTTTGTTAAATAAGTTTACAATGTTGCACTTCATTTTATACACAGTTCACAACTATTGATGTAGCCTAGGAAAATAGTCTTTGGCTCTGATATAAACGGTTATAAATATGGAGAACTTCATACTAACATTTTATTCAAAGAAAATGATAGCATTTAATTTTAATCAAGAATAAGAATATAGATAACGATAGCCTTAATCTTATAATTGTCAACTGTTTAAGGTACTTATAATAGCTTATCGACGTTTTAAGTAATCCTGGTAAGAGAACAAAATTCAACTTGTACATAAAATTATAATTATTTATTGCCAAATATATCATTTCAATTATTTAAATTTTAAAAATTCGAACTGTTTGCAAGTAGATGATAGTATTACTTCATTGATTATTTATAAGTTAGTGAGGAGGTAATTAATAAGAAATCGTGTTGTAGAAAAACGGAGGCTTTATTAGCGCACTTACTATAAATTAATCAATACTATTTGACGGTAATTAATAACAAACGAGTGTGGGTGTGTATGTGTAATCTTCTAATATATAATCCTAGTAATCAATATTTACAAAATTTAATATAAATTTTAATAATAATATCCTATTCATACATACAAAAGTTTATATACATATTTAACAAAGCACATATATTATTGAGTTACGGAGTCTGTTTTACAGTCTTGGGATCATAAACTGTGCTGATGGATTCTTTATTTTTAATAGGATTGTTCCATGATTGAATTTCACCTTTGCTTAAAATAATGAAGATCAAGTTCGTCAAAAAATAAACGAATGCTGTAGTATAGAAAACTATATGCCACTGGACAGTATTTGTCTGAAATAAAATAAAATGTTGTTAGTATATAGGAAAGTGTATACATATTAAGTATACTTGATACGTACCATGTCATCAACAATTTGACCTGAAGCTATCGGCGCCAATATACTGACCACGCTACCGAAACACGTAACAATAGAGTATATGGTACCGGCAAAATCGGGGCTCAAATCGATGAGGTTGACGATGTAACCACTGGACGTTCCCGCCTTCAAGCCAACCGATAGAACAAGTAATGTAACAGGAACAATGCTATTTTCCGTATTGACAAAACACAATGCAACAAGCATTATAGCTGGACCCCATAAACCTACGCTATTAGATACTCGTCTGATGGCAATGAGTGATACTTTTTTCCGCATAGCATAATCTGCCATCCAGCTAAATGGAAAGCTCAGTAGCCAATTCGCTAAGTACGGAAGAGTGGAAAACAGTCCATTCTACAAACATATGCATTTTTAAAATATAAAACTATAAAATATTTGTAATTTCGATTTTTACCGCAGCTATATTGTAATTGAGGACGTATTTCATATAAGTAGGCATCCCTGTATTGACCGACCATTGGCCCCATGTTGCACCACATTCTGCTATAATTAATGCCCATACTGCTTTTGAACTGAAAATTTGCTTCCAAGGTGGTTGTTTTCTCTGTTAAACGTAATAATAATAGATATACAAACATTACTTTTATTTTATTATCTTAAAATATTAAAATAACACATTTCAAATATAAACTTACATCTATTTCAGAATGATTGGCTATCTGTTGAAAACTATTTAAAATAAATGCTTTTTCAAAAGGGCAAATTTTTTTATGCCGAGATGGGCTATCAAAAACGAAGTTGAAAAATATGCAACTTGATGCTACTCCAAGTGATCCAAAAATATAAAATATCCCTGGCCAACCAAGACTTGAAGCTGCAATTACTCCAGAAAGAGACATTGCTAAAACGCCTCCCAAGACGCTACCAGTTGTTACAAACGAACCTATTTGAAAAGAAAATATTCTGTACTCTTTAACTATTTTGTTTTATTATTGCACAATAGTGCTATACTTTAAATTATATTACTGAAATGTATGAAGTTAAATGCTCACTCATTCTGGAACGTTCACCAGGTGGCGCCCATTTTGACAACAACGTGTGAGTACACGAAGAAAAAGTAGCGTGACATAGGCCTATAATTGCTCTACCTATACATAGAGCCATCCAATCACCATAGAAAGTTACAAAGGGGAGTAAAAGATTAACGATACTGCTGATAAATAGTCCAAGTGAAAATAACTTTCGCGCACTCCAAATATTTGCTAAATAACCACTTGGTATTTGCCAAGCTGCGTAGCCCCACATAAAGGAGCTTAAGACCAATGACATTTCTGAAGTTGTCCATTCGTAATACTGTAAAACATAATAATAATTTTCAATAACTGTTTAGTTTTCGGCCAGGGTATGGTGAAACATTAACTTTATAGCTAATGGGTTAATCAAATGGAGTCATTTTTAATAAAAACCATTATAACAATAACACAATATACTTCGAAGTATTACTATACAGTAGTTGAAATATTAATGTTGTCAAATATAAATGCTAAAATTTACTTTAAATTGATACATAATTATCAAATGAAATCATAATATTGTTCTTAGCAATAAAGTTAATTAGAAAATAGGTCATTTATAATTAAGGTTTGACGTTTCTACCAGGGTATGTTACTTATTGTTTATTAATTAATCCCTTTACCATAATTTTATTATCACTTAATTTTATTCTCTGGTTCGAAAATGATCATGGTAGTCTGGCTATTCAGGCGTGAACAACGCGAGAATAATGTCGATTTTACAAAAAATAATTTACTTATAAAGTATATTGATGGATTTAATGAGTTTTTTCCATGTTGTTGTTGTCTAATTAAACAATCACATGATATAATATTTTCATTTATAATTATTTAATTATCAAGTTTTAATTTATTTATTTGTTTTTTTTTTAATTTTTTTTAATTACAAAGTAATTCCAATAAAATTATTTAGATCTATCGATACTCATTAAGGTATCTCAATCATGTCATGCTGCAGGGTGAGGCTAGGGTCGTCTCTCTCCCCGCGGGCGCTCCCCGCTCACCGCGTACCTCCTCGCGCAGCCGACGACCAAGATCCGTCTGCGTTTTTATTCTTTGATTATTTTTCTATTCGAATAAAAAAATTTTAAATTTTTCTCTGCATTTATGCAAGAGGTAGGTCCATATAAGTTGACTGATTTAAAACCACAAAGAAGTGAATTTTGCAAATACGCTCGTTTCAAATCAACTTTTACGGTGTTTATGAAGCTTTAGTACGTTTTTAAAAATACTATAATAAAAAAATATCTAATAAAATCAAAACTTTAAAAACCTTAAAATTTCACTTAAAATTTCACTTAAAATTTCACTTACCTTAAAATTCGTTTGCGAAGCTTTGGCATCGGTCATTGCTATCATAGCCACTGGTAAAGATAAATTTATAGCATAGCCAATTGTCAAGCTTAGAGACATTAGAAGTACCTGTAAGTGTCTTGTACCAAATTTTTCTGAAATATAATATAGATCTGAAATCTTCGTTACGTAAAAAAAAAATTTGTTTATTAGAAAATTTAATTTTATATTAAATTCTTATTACCTTCCGGCTTGTGTGGTAAGTCATTCTTCTCGTTTTCAGAAATTTTATAAATGGTACCTGACATTTTTCGTGATAAAACGAAGAATAGATAGGTAAATATAAAAAATGCAAGTGTTAAGCAGAAATTAAAAAAATCTCTGCAATCAGAACACTTATTTACAGTATATATATTTTACTTCCAATTAATTATAACTTTATTCAGTTTTAGATATTATATTATGTATATTATCAATACCATGATTTTTCATCCTAAAATGTAAAATGGATAATACACTTTAAAAATTAACAATTTAAATTTTAATTTGAATGTATTTAAAATCTTAGTAAATAACACATTTATAATTTCAAAAGAATAATTTCAAAATATTTATAAAAAATATTCATGATTATATCAAAATACACAAATGTTACGAATTTTTATTTTTCATGAGTGTTACGAGTGAGGACTGTCGACGAGCAAGTTCGGTCGCACATAGTGCAATTCAGCACACACTGCACGACTCGTAACAAGTGGAAAGTCCTCACTCGTAGCATGAGGGAAAAAACGCTTTTGACACTTAGATTACTTTTTACACTAAAGCAATAATGTGATAAAGATATGTACATCAGACATTCTATTTCCTCGTTATCTAAACTGAAAATTTAACAAACTTGAATCAAGAAACAATAAAAAAAAGAACAAAGTTTACAGATAACACCTTTCTAGAAGAATATTTAATGTACAATGCTTAATAATTAGAATAAAAAGGTTCGAATGCTTGAAATGAAAATATTTAATAATATTAAAATATAAATCTTAATTTATACTTACTTCAATACACAATTTTTTTGCAACTGGATGGATGTAACAACTAAATACTTTTTTCCAACAATCGTTTGCATTGATTTGATAAACTACACCGATAATATAACTTTCTTTTTCACCACTACTGACAAATAATGAATAAAGTAAATTCTGCGGAAAGTTCACCTAAAAAATATTTTTAATGGCAGCGTTAATGTACACACGACAAGTCTTGACTATGAAATGCGTGTCTACGGTCATTAACGTGGTTCCAAATGATAAGTATTCACTGTCTCTACCGGTTTGTAAACCTCTAACGATTTTTTAACAAAAAGAATATCTTGTTTTGATTTAAATACTTTAAAAAACTTCATAAGTAACATAAAAACGAATTTATGTATACAATTGATAATTACAAATAATTTGAATTGTTTATTTATATCTAAATGTGAGAAAAAGACCCTTCATAATGAGTAAACGTAAAAAAAAAATATATTATTAGTATGTGTTCGTAAAGTTCATTAATAAAGTCTTATTAACATTCGACCGGCTCAGATTGTCCCTTATAAATGAGATATTTTTTCATACAAAATTGATGTATGCAACGTGTCCCATTTTCATCTATTGCCCAGAATAACGTTTTATGGTGACTACATGATACAAAATTGGGGATTTCATTAAAAAAATGTCAAGTTGGCCTTCAAATAATACCCAAAATTAATCCATGGATTAAAACTAAAGTGAATAGTCACATATTATTATTAGTAAAGATCACTTGAAATCCTACAACTTTAATTCTAGAAGTTGGGTGGGAATAGGTTTTTAGAAAATATTTTTCCGAAAGCCGGTATAATATATTCGGCATTTTTAGCTATATTGCTCTGTTTTAAGATTCATTAAAATATATTGTTTATTCATACTTTTACATTAACAATAAATTATTTATTAATTAATTAAAATT
>UXGD01006794.1:0-11961 GCA_900474315.1 Torymus auratus
TAACATTTTCTAATCGTAATAATTTATCGAAATAATCATAAATTCATAACTCAATAAACTTCGGTATTTGCTGACGATCATCTACTAACGAGATGTTCAAGTGATAAAGGTTGGCGAGGTAGTAAGCGATGTGCCGCTATATCCCCTCGAGCTGGCTTACTTACGTACGTGAGGCCACAAGGAAGGGTTCCACATAGCGGCAGCGCGCGAACTAGACTCTGGCCGGAGGCACATATGTGGCGGGAAAAAGCAAATTTCAAATTTGGCATTTATTTATACTTGTGCCGAAATTTTATTATTTTTGTATTAAACCTAGTGTATTTTTATATTAAATTACCTTCAGTTACATTATTCTTAAAATTCAGTAACATTTGTGACTTAAAAGTTTCTTAAATTTAAGGAAATTTTTAACGCTGAATCATTTAAAATGGTCTGAAACCTAAATACCCGGGGGTACGAAGTCCTTGCAAAAAAGGGAGTTACGGAGACTTGTAACGCAGTGAACAAGTCAATTATTTCAAAATCTAATTTTGTAATTTAACTTAAAATTGTAATTTTTACATAGCTCTCACTTTTTTGTAACCGTTTCAGTTGTTTCATGTTGTTAAGATTGTTGTGGTAATTTTTATAGCAAAATTCAATAATAAAAAAAACATAGTAGTAAAGTAATGCAGTAGTATATCAAAGTAATTGGATATGCATGATTTTTTACCCAGTTTGTGAAAAAGACGACTACTTAAGCGACAACGATTTTGATGATGATGTAATAATCTTTGCTGCGTAGGTTTTATTCTCTAACCATATCTATTATTAGAAAGAGCGGTATTTTATACTTCTATGTCACTATTGTTTCTTTGTATATCCAAGTATGTTACTTTTAATTTTAAAAAGTTGTAACACCTAATTCTACTTTTTGTTTCATACCGTTTTATTTCATAGTATATTTTTATAATTTTTCACATTTATAATTTCGTTAATAAAGTTTTCTCGCCATCTTTTTTATATTCCTTATCATCTACTGCTGATGTAGTATCCCACTCTGATAGTAGTTTTTCACTCTGATCCACCTTTAATTTTTGCTTTACCGCATAATTTATATAACATTGAACGTAAGTAATACAGTGATAGATATAATATTCTCTAAATTTTTTCAATTTAAAGGCGGGCACTGTTACAAAATAATGCGATTATACACTATTTTTTAAATATATATTATACAAAATATTTTAGTGAAAATACAATTTCACTATTTTGAAAGTGCATACACACTAAATAAATAGTGTATATATTCACTATTTTGTACCAGTGCCCCGACTTTGTACTGAAAAAATTTAGAGAGTACACGAAACAAAACTCAGTATTTAGACGTCAATTCGGAATGGTTTTACTTATACGAAGAAAAATTGTAATTTTTACACTGAAAATAAATCAAACGATAAATGATTATTTTCCACACACTAATTTAAATTTGCCCGAAAAACTTATTTTACAAACAGGGAATCTATTGTGAAGTGTATGAGCTTAGCTTTTACATAGGAATCATGATTTATTTAAATAAAAAGAACCACATTAAGAAATGATGTTACTGGCAAACATTGGCAAGACACAGATTTGTTGGTCTAAGTTTTTCATATTATTAGCTTACGAAAGTTAATCACTCATAGCACTTTCTACAATCTCAACATTCGAGTGTGTTTTATTAAAAGATTACTCAAGATTCTACAAAGTTATCCAAGAGAATACATTTTTCCACCTAAAATAACATAGAATTAGAATACCTTGCAAGGGATCGTCAATGAAAAGAAAAAAAGGAATGTATTCCTAAGAAATTTTTCCACTTACCCGATAATCATTGAATTAAACTGAAGGATATATTTGTATGCGTTCGTTATTGTTATTTTAATGCTGCGTCTAGTATAATGTGTATTTTCTAAATTCTTTTTGATAAACATAATCGTAATACCCGATTTTAATATAAGAAACAATTTTATGTGTGCTTGAGAAAAAAATTCTTAATCTAATCAATTTTGCATTTGGATTACAGAGAGCAAAAGCGCATTAAGAACAACACAATATAATGTTCAGATTTAATTTTGGTGTGAATGAATTAAATGCGACAATCATCAAAATCTACCGACTCTCGGTTCCGTTAAGCACGCGGTGGGAACGAGGATACCAATACATCGACGATGGCCACTACGGGGAAGATGAATCGGCCCTTCGGAAGTCCCTTGGCGGAAGTCGACGACTTGGGAGCAGTTTCAAGTAGAACCTGCGGATTCTATCCATTGTTCGACGCACCGGTCACGTGATCAATGTTGAGGGAACTATTTGGGCTGCAACGGCAACCGGTGTGAGTTCATAAGTGCCGATGCAGAAAATTCGAAAATTCTTGAAAATTCACTAAGCGCGTCTTTTCTTTTTTGCCAATTCGAAAAATAATTAAAAAGTTCATTTATTGAGTTTCGCTTGTTGATGTAGACAAATTTTGCTTATACACAAAAAAAAAAAATTTCAGAGCTTAACATGAGAAACATGTTTTCTTCTACATTTGAGGTGCTGAATCCATATCTGAAGGGGAAATAGAAGATTTCCCGTGACGAGCGTAGACATTTTTTTTTGGGCTTGTGTTATTTGATCTTTACTCTTGTTACCGTTCGTCAACAAAATAGTATATGTCGGTTTCTACAAGGAATTACCCCTAACTGTGGTGCAAAAATGGCAAAATTTCAAACTTGAAGCACATATCTAACAACTGTTTCTTCTTATTATATAGGTATAATACTTCATGAAAACAGTGCTGAACATAGGAAAACGGCATCGTGTTTTTCAGAAAGCTGCTTTTCATTTTTCTTATGGGAATTTAACATGGGAAAAATGGACGAATAGTGGTCACTTATGATTGACCAATAGTAAGCTATGAAAGGTGACAACAAATATTCCACAAAAAAGCGATTACAGTAGAAGGAAAGAGCTTTAATTTGAGATGAGAATCGGAAAAATCGGTTAATTTGGTGCAAAATTAGGTGCATTTGAAAATCGCGAAAAATGAGCTATTTTCTCCAAATCGACGTAATTCAATCATTTTTGCTCATTTTTCGCGATTTTCAAATGCACCTAACTTTGCGCCAAATTAATCGATTTTTCCGATTCTCATCTCAAATTAAAGCTCTTTTCTTCTACTGTAATCGCTTTTTTGTGGAATATTTGTTGTCACCTTTCATAGCTTACTATTGGTCAATCATCAGTGACCACTATTCGTCCATTTTTCCCATGTTAAATTCCTATAAGAAAAATGAAAAGCAGCTTTCTGAAAAACACTATGCCGATCACTATATTCAACACTGTTTTCATGGAGTATAATACTTATATAATAAGAAAAAATAGTTGTTAGAGGTGTGCTTCAAGTTTGAAATTTTGCCATTTTACACCACAGTTATGGGTAATTCCTTGGAGGAATCGACATATATTGTATACCAAGAGCGGAAAGTGAGCTTTTTGAGACCAAGTGTGGAAATTGTAGTACTAGTCGAAGGCGAGCTAGCACGACCAAAGAGGAGTACTGCAAACACACGAGGTCAAAAGGTCCAGTAGCCCTAGGTGCTCTAGGTGAACACCATATTTTTTGTGACACAGTAATACGGGATCAATCTTAATTTCTTTGATTTGCGCAGCTAAGGAGCAGCAGGCGGGAATGACCACTTTACTGCTTGTTAGTAAAAAAAAAAGGTATTTTATTCTAAAGCATTTTTTAATAAACAAGTTTGTATGTAATGCCATTCTCAAAAATTATATTATTATATGAAAAAAGAAATACATAGAATCGTAAAAAATAAAGAGTACAATTCCATGAATTTTTTCAACATCCCACACCTGCAAAAGTTTCAGGTCATAAAATTCATAAAATACAAAGGTTTCAACATAATAAAATTTAAAATTTCTTCCAAAATGATTTTCCATGCTAGTCTAAAAAGCTCCTTTACAGAAAGTGTGCATATAAGCAGGAAAGAAGCAGAAACGAGAATCGTGACGTGTCCAGAACAGAAAGAAAGACAAAGAGAAGTAGTGGGAATGACCGCGCGCGGGCGAAAGAGAGAAAGAGCAAGTGTAGCGGGCACGTGCGTGCGAGTACGGTAATGGCGACTACGGCGTAATCCGAAGGATTCCACCATCCGCCGGAGCAATAAACAGTTTCCGTTAATAGCGCGGCATTCGTAGAACCGCTGGTAAAATACTAACAGCAGATGGTACAAGTGCGCGTGGGCTCGAGGGGAGGAGGAGGAGGAGGAGCACAGAGGAGCAGGAGGAGAGTGAAAATGGCGCTGCGGGGGGATGAGGCCGGCACCGATGCAGCTAGCGCGCGAGCGTTGGAGGCGAAGCAAGTTGTATCTCACAGATCTGTCGCGTGATTAAGCTTATTAAACGCTTAACTCACGGTGGGCTGCTGCGCCACCGCCGCCGCTACTGCCGTTGCTGGCTCTGCTCTCTCGGCCTCCCTCTCTCTCTCTCTCTCTATCTATCTGCACAGGGGGCACACATTTCTCTCTTTCTCGCACGCGGCTGCCATATAGTTTTGCGCGCGGCGGAGAAGCGACGACGAGAGAAAAGGGGGCGAGATAGAGGAAGCCGGATGGAAAGAGAGGGCAGCAGCATTACACCTCTCTGCCTCCGCCGGCTGCCCCCGCCACCGCTCGGCGCAACGGGAAAAGGATGAGAGGGGTGTGTATAGCGGAAGACTCAGCCGGCAGCGGTAGCAGCCCCGCACACCAAATCATTGTTATTACGGAATATTACGCGGCTGTATCAGCCGCGCAGACTCCGTGGCCAATAAACTGCGGTTACTTCCCCCCTGCTCCCCTCTCTCTACCCCCCTCTAATATGGTGAATCTCAATTTTCAGCGCGAACGAGCGAACGTATACTAGCGAGCGAAGTCGACTAACAGCCGAGCGGTCTTTTGTTTCTTCCACGCGCGCATACCTATACGCGCCTGCCCTCGGAATACGCGCTTTTTATGCTCTTCTTCTACGAGAGCCTAGCATCGCGGTTTACTTTTCCTTCTTTTTATTTCGACTTTACCACGAACTGGTGAAAGGTGACTGCTCGCGGATCGTCATTGCAAACTTTTCTTGATTGCGTTCCTCGAGAAAGGATCCGCGTACTTATTGTTTTATCATATAATGCAGATGTTCGACTCAAAATTAAAAAACATAACTTTTGTGATTCCATTTGGAAAATATATTTTTATAAAATATAAAATTAACAATTACAATTTAACGGTTATGATGGTAACAAAAAGGGCAAAATGAAAAGCACATGTAAATGATACTCTATATATTTCATCTGTATCTTCAAATTATTAAAAAATTTGCTTACTGAATTTATTATTTTGGACGCAAGCCAGGAAGTACTTTTCGCAAGCGAGTCAAAAATTTGGAATAATATATTTTTTCATAAACGAAATGATTTTGATGTTATCGAAAATTTACTGAAATTGTTGTTAGCCTCTGCCTACCGGCAATTATACTGTTTTTATTAATTTTTTACAATATTTATCTCAAATTGTTTTTCACACGACGTCGATATCACTCAAATCATACATTAATAGCTTATTTCGAAGTAATTCTCCGATGGATTTCCGAAATAAATAAAAATTATGTTCAATAAATTATCATTTGATAAAAATTTTTTTCGTAAAACAGAAATGTAAGCCAATAAATTTCTACTTCTGTCAAATTTAAAATTAAATTGAAAATGGAACAATCACGAAAGGGCCGGGGTAAACCGACAATTCAGAATCATCACTGTGGCTATTTATTGTTATCAGCGCAGCGCTTATAGGTTTTATGGGTGGCAAAACTTGCGACGTATGTTACACGCGAGAACGCTGGGGAATATCACAATATTAAAATAGCTTTACCACGGCCGACGGGCATTTTTACCAATAAATAACAGCCAAAAGCGTTGTCAAATGCGCGCAGGAATGAGAAAGAGGGGGCCAAGCCCGAAAAAAAAATTCGCATGAGCTCGCGCGAGCGAAAGGTAGAAAAGTGCAAGCGAGGGAGAGAGAGAGAGAGAACAGCGGAGGATCGAAATCGACACCGGCGATCGCCGCGTGAAAATTATTTATTATTTTTGTCGTTGCGATTTCGTACATCCCAGCGCCAAACTGCGGTGAAATTAAATTATTATTTTGCCGCTGTAAATCATCGAGTAGCACATCTCGCTTTACGGGTATACATACACAATTGCGCGCGCGCGCGCACGTACAAACGAACCGCGCGTACTTAAAATCTCGCGGCGAATGAATATTTATACTTTCCATTGAATTACTCTTTCGAGGGCGCGGGCATAATAATACGGGCGAGCAGGCACGAAATAACATTTTCGATAAATTATTTTGCCCGCCGCTCGCGACGACTAATCGGCGTGTTCGGTGGTCGAGCTCACCTGGCTTGAAAAATTCGCGGAAACGGCCACGCGGGCGACGGGAAAAATTATTCCTCCATTTCGACGCCTCGGTGTTATACGCGTTCTCGTGGCCGACTCGACGCGTTATATATAACGAGGCCTATAGATGTGCCGCGCTTTGCCAACGCGCTCGCGTTGAAAATCGTGCGCAATTAGCTGGCCCCGCGAGATCATCTGGTTAGCGCGGTTAAATAAATTGCACAAAAGTGATGTCGTTATTTAGGCATCTATTCGATGGCACGTGTAGCGATTTACGCGCCACTGTATGTTTCCTTGTTTGAGTAATAAAATTTGGTAAGCGACCTTTATCTATAACACGAACAAATTATACTTCGATATTATTTTTACAAAACCTTTAATTGTGCGAATTTACGTTAATGGGAAACGAATTATGAATATAAAAAAGGTTCACAATCATATGATGAAATGCCCGAGGAAATGGCTGACAATGCCTGTGCATAATTAATATATATTCATTTATATATTTATTATACTCATTGAATTGTGCACATCATCAGTAGTTTATCAAAGATTTTATAAACAAGTATAAATTCCGAGAAAAAAAGTTATATATACTGTAGTACATGTATATATATTATATAAAATATGAATCGCGGATTTGCATGTGATTTTATCTGGTTACATTTGATAATATATAATCGTATTATATCTTTTGTACCCAGAATGCATACATAAACATAACAGAAGCTTTAGAATTGCTCATTCTAGAAAATTTGTAGTTTCGTGGTACTTCCAAAAACTTTGCCGAAACAACAGAGAAAATTACACTGCTATGAAAAAAAAGGAAAAGCAAAAATATCGCAAAAATAGCCAAAACACAAAGAGCCGCGCAAACTCACGCTTGCAATATCTCTCCATGACCAGCCGCCCTTAATGCGAAGCTGAAGACGAAGTCCCATATGCGCGAAATGGTTTTGCGGGGCCCGGGAGTTGGGCGCGAGGGCGAGAAAGACAGAGAGAGAGAGAGAGTCCGGACGTCGCTAATGGTCGCCGTACAAACATTCATTACTGGCCCCCGTGCGAGCGCGGGAGCGAGCGGGCGCGAGACGCTCGGCAATATTGTTATCTTAGATTTATAGATGTAACGGATGGCGGACACCGCTGCGCCCGCTCTTTCGTTCTCGTACTCTCGTATACCGACCGCTGCCGACGCCGCCACCGCCGCCGCCGCTTTGCTCTCGGACATTAAGCGCGTCATATAGCTGTTAGAGGAAAAGGGAGAGGGTGAGCGGCAAAGCCCGATGTTCGAGACGTGGATTTTCGCCAGCAGCTTTTTCAAATTAGTTGATAATAATAATTCAGAAGTGTTTTAATCGATTTCTATAACGAATAGAAAACCGCTCCAATTCGTTGGTTCTTGGCTTCCCCAAATATTCTTTTACCGTTTTGTTGCGATTGAATAATCCACTGATTTGACAATTATTGTACTCCATTTGTTGTATTATTGTTTAATTTCCTGACCTCAGTCATAGTAATATTATAAAAGTTATTTTACCGGATGTGACTTTTTGTTCAACTAAGTAGACGAATTTATTCATATAAATACACTCTACTTGCTGAATTTATAAGCAAAACTAAGTTAGTAGCAATCCAATGAAAAGGTAGTTCTAACATATGAATGTATACGCGTAAACGCACGCAAACTTTTATAAGAGCATTTTCATCATCTACTTCGATTGCAGATGTCGGAAAAAACATTTTTGTGATTTTCTCTCGAAAAAAATCCATTCACTATCAACAGCCTTTTCTAGAAAGATACAATAGACGTCTGATTTATAAATTTCAATGTTCACCTTGATCAGCAACGATAAAAAACTTATATGAAACTGAAATTTCGTCATCACTTTCAAACTGAAGAAGTAAAAAATCATTATTTCAAAGCAAGTATTTTCCAATCCAATCGGACACTTGAAAACGTTATCATCTACAAACCCATCGATCTCAGCTACACAAGCATCAGGATTCTCTAGCTCACTAATTGACAGTCTCACGTCCATCGACAAATCATCCGAGCTCCTCGCATCTCTGGCACTGCCGCGCTGCCCCCGCTCACGCCCTCGCGTAATCGTTCGCTGGCGCGGATAAGACCTAGCAGCTCCTCCGGCGCGCGTGGCATTAAATTTACGCCTTCTTGATTTACATCTGCCGAGTTATGCCTTTTCTCGCCGCCGCCGCCGCCACCGCCGAGAGCTCTCGACGACGAGCCACACACCACCGGACCCACCGCCACCGCGGTATCTGAGACACTTGACGCCATTAGCGGCTCGAAACTGCTCCCGCGCCGCAGTTAAAGTGATTTGCGAGCGTCCGCGAGAGAAGCACCTTCGCTGGCTCGGCTCTCTTTCTCTCCTCTCGCGTATATCCGGCGTACGTGAGCGCACGCGAGGATCCTTCTCTCACTCCCTCTCTCTCTGCAAACCCGTGCGCGCGCGCGTCTGACTCTTTCTCGATCTTCTCCACTTACTCGCGAAGGAGCGAGCGCACCGTTAAGATTCTCGCGCATCCTTGCCGAGGAGCCACGCGCTTCAGCGCTATCTGCGTGTTTAGCAAACCACAAGCAAGCGTTGCCACTTCCCCGTGTGGTCGGAACTAAAGGTTTATGATGTCAATGCGTGGAGATACCATGTATGTCGCGGAGGCGCGAAGTTCAATTTAATTATTTTTTAATAATAGTGTGTGTGTTGGTGCGTGTATGTGTGTGTGTGTTTTTATGTGGATGTGTGTTATAATGGAATTCATTAATTATGAGATATGTATTATTTTATATAAATGGATTTTTTTTTATTATTATGTGCTTTATGGAAACGACACAAATAAATCATATATTTATTGAGATAAACATTTAACTAATAAATCCATTATTTCATCATTCTACTTTTAGATAAGTAAATGAAATAAAATTTATAATTACCATTTACTTACCATAACAGATTTAGGAAATTTTATTTTTGAATCTATGAAATTCATTTCTAAAATGATATTGAAAGGTTTTTCGTGTGCGTTAAGTGCGACTTTACGGATTCTACAAATTTTTAAAATCGCTTTTACACCCCCTATATCAAAAAATATTATTCGATACACCCTCGCTTTGCTCGGGCGACACACCTCACACTCGTGCTAGGATCAATACTTTCGCACTTGTATTATATACTATTACAAAACACTATATATTTTGACTTTTCACCTACAGAGTCACATTTTTATCTAAATAAATACTTCGAGAATTTCGAAACTTATGATGTAAGTGAAACGTACAACTATAATTAGGTAATTTAATAACTATTACGAACGACAACATACAAATGGAAAGCCGACTTTAATTGACAGACGGATATGTGGTATGAGGTAGGACGAATGTGATAGAAGAGATAAGTCTTGCGATATCGCGATGGAGTAATAAAGCTTTCATTAATACGAGCCTGTGCCTTACTTCACACTCTATTTATGTATACACGTAAATACAATATCAATCTAAGATACGTATATACATATATAATTTTGATTGCCAAGTTCATCACAAATATTTATAGAAAAATAAGGTAATCTTATATGCATAAAAGACGCAATGTTTGAAAAAGAAAAAACAGTAAAAGCCAGCCATCTTTGTAACGGCTCAAGCTGGCTAGCGAAATAATCCCCTCTGTCCGCGGAATTGCACGTTAACGGTGAGAGAGAGGAAGGGCTCCAGTTCAATTAGTTTTTTCGAATAAACGTTTGTTTCCTTAATGCACCAAGTCGTAAAGTGGCGACATGTGAAACTGAGAGATAGGAACGGAAAATAAAAGGAAATGCCGAGCATGTAACTACATTCCCGAAAATAGGCAGCATATACCGCGATTTGAAAAAAAAGTCGTATGCTACAAATTTTTTTCAATACATTCACTTATAATATCTTCAATTATCTTATTAGCAGTGTTAGAATTCCGTAATTTTAAACAAATACTTCATATTTTAACAGTTTATCAAACTTGAATGTGAAAATAGATCGTTATTCTGAAGTAGAGAATCAGACTAAAATGTAAATGACTCTCAGCATACGCTTTGCAAAGTAAAGACTTAAGCGTGAGATACAATATAACGCATACACCATATAGATACCGGAGAAAGAGAAGGTGGAAAAGCCAGTTGTAAAAGGGAGCTACCACGAACAGCGCCAGCATGCGGTAAGTAATTAACGACACGTTTATACGATATCGTTTTCCCGAAGTATACGGAAACGAGAGAGAAAGAGAAAGAGCGAGAGAGAGGAAGTGTGAGAGAGAGAGAGAAGGCGAGAAAGAAAGATCGAGAAGACGAGGATGAAGAGCCCAGGGGCTCGTAGTCGCAAGAGACGAAAATCTATATACGTATCTATACGCGTGGAGGCCAGTCTGCGGGGCAATGAAGAACCCTGCTAATAGGAAGTGCTAACGGTGATACTCTCGAATGTTACCTCGTGCACTTGCGCTACCCCTCCCCCCTCTCTCACATCGCACATTCAACCCTTCCCTCCTTGCACTGCCGCTCGAGGGAGAGAGAAGGAGAGGCAACGAGAGCACCAGAGAGTGAGAGAGAGCACGTCGTTCCAGAACGTTGTTCTTCTTTCCATTAATTTTTGCTGAGCACGCCACTAGTTAATATGCATTAGGGGAAGGGGTGCTAGCTAGTGTGGAAGGCTAATAAAAGGGGGCAAGAGAGGGAGATGGAGAAGATATTTCTGTTCGGAAACGTAAAGCTGATACGTTAACAGACGTGCAAGAACGACATGAAGATAGTAGTTGGACTTGTCTGTGATGGGAGATCGTATGTTTTTTTATATTCTATTGCTAAGTATACTAGTGTTAGACGACAAGTTTTGTGTTCTGTTATAATTACAAATAAGAAAATCCAAGGAAGTCAATAATTTATTATCAAATCTCGCATTATAAAATAATTGTAAAATTTAATTATCTGTATTGTAGATCTATCAATCTTTCGTGCATAAAAGGTGAATTAAGATTTACAGATGAGACCGGACATATAGGTGTATTAATTACTTCATGATTAGAATTTCGATACAATCACTAAGTGCAAGAACGCTTAATTATTACAAAAGTTTTCTACGAGGTTCAGAGTTTAAGAATTAGATGATATGATCAGTGCAATGAATATCGTATTTTAAAAATCTTTTACAGACTTTTTTATATATATTTTTTTTCTTTTAAATTTCAAATTTACCAAAAACTTATATTTCTTCATTTTTCCAAATTGGTAGCGTTATGAACTCCGTTCATAAGTTTGGAAGAAATCGAAATTTTTTAATCCTTAAAAAATCAAATTAAAGCTCGTTTTATCTAGTTTCATTTTCTCTACTTGAAATGATAGTTAAGACTTTCCAAAGTTAAATAGTTGCCGTTTTAAGGGGGCAAGCCTGGATTAAAATCTAAAAAATAGAATTTAGTATAATTAGTCAGATATAATTATTTTTTCAAATCTATATAAAAAACAACTTT
>UXGD01006795.1:0-11959 GCA_900474315.1 Torymus auratus
TAATACTATCTCCAGAAAGTGTATTTATTGTTTTTTTTTTTTTTTTTTTTTTTTTCATTCATTTTCTTTTCTTATTTTCTTATGAATTTATATTAGGTACGAGAAGGTACTCTATTGGAAGAAGTAGGAAATCAAGTGAATACTATAGCTGCTAAGGTAGTGATGCTATTGCTTTGTACCTGCTTATAATTTTGTTTAACTCTTTTGGTTCAAATTAAAAAAATTCAAATTATTCAACTTTGCATTAACTATATATTTGACACAAATTTTTACTAATCAATGATTTGCTTTTACAACCAATGGACATTATGGTATTTCATCATAAATTTTGGAATTATAGGTTGGTGATTTAGGAAGACGAGGTTGGGGCGATATTAGTGGGAGCAACTCTACAGAACAAGGCTACTACAATTCACATGGAAATTATCAAGATTCAGGCAGTTCGTATCAAAATACTAGTGCTGATCCCAATAGAAAGTATTCTAATGAAAAGTCATCATTAGTGTCAGGATCAAACCAAAAGTAAATATTAATGTTATACAGGCTTTTCAATAATCTATAGTTTTTATTATATAGTTCTAATTTACGTTATAATTTTTAGCAAATCTGGTGCTTCCTCTCCAAACTCATTTGATGCAGACTGGGAGTGGAATACAAATTCGGGACCAAAAGAAGCAGCTGCTGACAATAAGCCTGCTGTAAAGAAATTGAAAGAGAAGAAGCCAAAAGAAGGATCCTTGATTAATTTAGAATCAGATAGGACAAATTCTAACTGGAACCCTAAACTCGAAGATGATGCCTGGGAGATATTAAAAGATTAATTTTAAATAGTAGTTAGATATAAAAATTTAATAAATTTCTTACCAGAATATACATAATTAATTAAATTTCAGTAATGGTTTAGTAATTAACTTATTGAGATTTTGAATTATGAATCAATGAAATGGAATTGATTATAAATGTATAAAATCTGATCTTATTAGTTATTTTAATATTTTAATCGAAATTGATTAATGCATTTCATATATATATAATTTTTTTAAATCCTTTCTTTGGAGATACCAGTACTATAATCACTATTGTTATGTACGAAGTAGATAATTATAATATGTAGGAAGATGATAAAATATGAAAAAGTTGAATATATCAGTTTACTAATTAGTTTTGGATTAGTTCAGTATTTGAAATATTTCAATGCACAAACATGCAAGTGTACATAATATAAACAATCAACTTTATTATAAAAACGAATCCATTATCTGTTTCATGAATCAATGAAATATTTTTAAACACTTGTATTATACAAATCACGTTAATAATAGTGTTTTGTGGTTTAATTTTATTTATAGTAAAATTAAAATATTTTTTTACACTAAAATGTAAGCTTATAAAACAATTATATGTTGTAAAAATTATAAAATTTTATTGTTTAAAGTGTAAACAATGTTTTTTGATAAATTGCCAAATTTTAAATACCACTATGTATTCAGTACATACAGTATGAAAACATACAAGGACTTGATGGTGACAAGTTCGTATGTGAAATGTAATTATAAAGAGATTTATTTCAAGTAAATACTAATACTGATTTTTTCATCCTTTAATATTTTAAAAAGTAGTCTATGTTATTGTAAAAAAATGTTGTTTAAGTATAGGGGAAAAAATTAATAAAACATGTTTTATAAAATTATATCTTATAATATTTTATTGTAGTAAATATAAAACTATATATAATTATTTTATATACATAATACTGTTTTATTTTTGATGGTTAATATCATTTTCTTTTATAACATTTATCTGATTCAACTTTAGCCAGCTGTCCAATTAAATAATCTGTTGTGCTGCATTCATTGGAAGGCCATATTTCTTTATCTATTGTAAGAATTAATTTTTTAAATAATTCTGCAGTTTGCTTTGGTAAGTTTGTTGTCAGATGTCCACTGCTAGCTTCATACAAAAATTGGTATGCTAATCTGAAAACATGAAAAATAAAAATAAAAAACTATACTATAATAAAAAATGTAAATGTTTATTCATCTTACAGAAAAACAATAAAAAGAATCCTGTATTCTTTTATTTTAAAAATTTTGAAAACATGCTTCAACAAGAATATTTTTGTTGCATAGTACAGTGCTAATTTTTCCAATACTTACTTAAGGTCAAAACCTGCTGTTTCTTCTGGTGGTGGATGATCTTCAAATTTATTGATAAACAGCAAAGCTTCAGGAATCATGGTATTATCCCCACTGAAGAGTCCGCTTCTTATCCATATATCCAGTGGAGAATTTACAGCTTTCTTCCCCAACTCGGCAATGGCTTCATATTTTCTAATCATTTGCTTTATTGAACTTATTGTTTTATTCGGTAAAAATAGTTTAATTTTTGAAGGATTGTTTGACCCATATTTCTTTAATCCTTTCAGTAGTAATCGCTTTTCAGATTCTGTCCAGCGTTTCTTTCGTGCAAAGTAAGTTTTGTACTCATCTTTGTTCATTTTTGATCTATAATAAAATTTAAATAATTGTAAAGAATTGTTCTGTATATTACGTAAGAGATATATAAATATAAATACTTTATTTTAATAAATCTTTTAATATATAGTGAGCATAGATCCACCTATATACAACATTCGAAATTCAATGAAATATAACTTATAGGTATACACATTGAAAAAAATTTTAACTTCAAAATCTTATCTTATTTAACCTCAAACAAACATAAAAAAACTTTGACATAAAATTTAATTTGAAAACCTTTATAATCATGCATCACAGTTCATAATTTTTCAACTCACCTCTATTTGTTTATAACTTTCCAGCTACTATTGCCGCTTTTCAATCGATAATTCGACACTGAACCACACGGCACATCCGCGCCGTGCAACAAGCCAAGCGTTAAGTATCTAAGTACTAAACGTTCTTCGAAACAAAAACAAACTGCCTTCACTTTTCTAGTTTTCTTGCCCTCTAGCCTCTAGGTATGTCTGCTACAAAGACACGAGTTGTTGTGCCGCACAACCGCACACACAAATTGTCCACGACGCGATGCGCGCATGCGCAGTACACGCCTACGCGAAATGCGAAATCGCCCAAACACCTTCACTGTCGCTACGATGCGTACCCTGGCTTGCGCAACATCAATGGAACCAGATGATTGTGGGTGTTTCGCGGTTATGGACGACAGCGAATTTGCGCGAGAGAAGGCTTTCGTCGGCCCGTGAATAAACTAGCCGCAAGTTCCCCCCGCGCCGCGCTACGCGAGCGATTAGCTCTCCATACGTCCAATGCCATCGACTGCGTTCCTGTGAAAGCGCGGAAACGTTATCCCCGAGGACACAGCAGTAGCAGCATAGGGATAGATAAGTAGAGACAGAGAGGAGGAGAGATCGGGAGACATCAATGCGGAACTGAAAAATGGTAAGACGTAGTGAGAGTGCGAGAATAAGACAGCAGTAGCATCAGTTTACGTCTGTCACTGCCTATACGAGCTTTGAAACGTCACGGGAATATCCAGTGTGTTATTGTGCGCTGAATTGCAACGACAGGTACATACACCCGTTTCGGAGCATAATTCGCTTATATTCTCGACTAAGTTTTTTTTGTTTCTCTGTCTTTTTTTTCGTAAGTTTCGTTTGTTTCGTGGATTCGGTTGTTGGCATATCGTGTAATTTTGTGATTTGTCCCACTCTCTTGAGTCTCGCACCGTCAGAGGATCATATGGCGAAATATATCCGTGCATGCAGGGAATTCGGTTTTGGAGTCATGGGCTCAGGTGAAAGGAAAAACAAGATACAATAATGGTCACATGAGTAATGCAGCGGGTCGAAATCACGTGCCCCGTGCCGAATGTAAATAATCGACGCCGAGTTATCATGCGCTCGCGAGGGCATTTAATATATAAACACCTGGATTCGTTCGTAAGATTATCTCGTCTCGTCTGATATCTGCATTATGAGATTGTTAGATTACATTCCATCGTTCATCTTTGCACTCCCACCAAGTGTAATTATTATCTTCTGCTACTAACATTAGTCACAAGTTAACGCTTTTCATGCATGCTAAACATGTTTTTTATGATAAGAAAAGGTAAGATTATTAATAAAATTATGATCATCGGGAAACAAAAGAGTTGGAATAGTGCGATTATTCAACAGGTGCATTAACTTTATTCGCAACTATGCTGCTTTTTCATAACATTTGGTTTTACGAATTCACAGTAAATTTGTGCTAAATAATATTTTTCTAACTTTCTGCATTGGAAAATCTTCATTGGTCTTGTGCAATTAACTACTGACGATCACTTCCACACTTTGTGGATTAAGTGTAAGTAACGCAAGCATGTGTGTTTATGTACAAAACAGATCAGCACGATGCCATGGAGAAGTTTCCACTGAAGGGCACATCGACATCAACTTCATTGAGCAAACCAAATGCCAGTCCGCTTACAACCTATAACTCGGTTGATGCCAAGGTAGGCATCCAATAGCTTTTTCATTCCATGTATATGGGAAACATGAGTGAAAATTGTATTCTTATTTTAAATCTTTTACATTATGAAAAATCAATAATGAATCATTTGCTTATGTATTTATATAAGAGTTAATGCAATCTATTAATGGCATATCATTTGTAATGTAAAATATTAGTAACGACATAAAGTATTATATAATCCTTAATGCCATATAAGGAACAGAATGTTGAATGTGTTGTATTTTTGTCATGAATTTATGCATGATATTCAAATTGTTTAAGAGATTGATATTTTTTACAAATTTATCTATTAGTGAAGTGACATTAAACTTATAGTTTCTTTATTTTCACAAAAGTTTCCTTTTGAATGCTTTTATTTTTTAATTTATTGATAAAATTTTCATTGCATAGTGTACTTTTTATTTCTACCTTATGTGATTCATTATTTTTATTATATTTTGGCTTTTCAATCAAATACGATCATCTGCCTCCTAAGCTGTTAAATGAGGTAAAGTTTAGGCAATTTCCCAATATGACAAAATAAGAAAAAAAGCACTATGCACATTCACGACATTATCATATATATATGGATAAATTTATTGATGGTTTAAATAAACTTTAAGATTTGTGTTTTATCTTATCTTACTAAAAAAAACTATCAAAATTTCAGAAAGGCAATGGAGTAGAAAACAGTAATATAGATAACCCTAGCGCTCGAAGTAGTATTACAAGTCGAGCTGTTAGTTTAAGCAGTGATGAAGACATGCTGGAAGTGAAGCATCAAAGCAGTTCTCAACAAGCTGAGAACAATCAATTTTTTGAGAGGAGCATCCGCGTTGATGATGCTGCCTCCCACTGTAAGTATATAAGAAATATACTTATCTTGTTCTATCTTATAGTTTGTTTATACAAGATAATACTTTTCATAATCACAATTTTTTAAGAATATTTTTATTGCATAATTTCTATTTTTTTAAAGTTTCTGCTGACTCTGATGACATTCCTGGTATTGGACAATATGATGATTTCCATACCATTGATTGGCAAAGGGACATTGCCAGGGATCGGATGCACCATCGATATATTTTGAAAAAGAAACATGATTCCATATGGGATTTGATCAAAGGAGCACACGATGCTTGGTCAGGATGGCTTTGTGTATTGCTTGTTGGTCTCTTGACTGGAGTGACAGCTGGTGTGATTGACATTGGAGCGTCATGGATGACAGATCTCAAATTTGGTATTTGTCCCCAAGCTTTTTGGTTGAATAAAGAACAATGTTGCTGGAGCTACAGTGAAACAACATTTGATGGAGATAATTGCTCACAGGTTTGTGATTTTTAGATAATGGCACATTTATGCTAAACTAATCTTCATTAATCTTTTGCATTTTCTTCCATTTTAGTGGAGAACATGGCCTGAAGTTTTTAGCCAATCAAAAGATGGAGCAGGTCCATATATTATTTCTTACATGTTTTATATAGCATGGGCACTTTTGTTTGCTTCATTGTCTGCATCTTTAGTACGGATGTTTGCTCCATATGCCTGTGGCTCTGGTATTCCTGAAGTAAGTTTATTCATAAACTTTACAATAAACACGTAACAAATTTACAAATTACTTGATGAATTTATTCTTTTCAGATTAAAACAATTTTAAGTGGATTTATTATCCGAGGTTATTTGGGTAAATGGACATTAATTATTAAATCTGTGGGACTTATACTCTCTGTATCAGCGGGTTTGAATCTCGGAAAGGAGGGACCGATGGTGCACATCGCGTGCTGTATCGGTAACATTCTTTCCTATTTATTTCCGAAGTACGGTAGGAATGAAGCGAAGAAAAGAGAAATTTTATCAGCTGCGGCCGCGGCCGGTGTGTCTGTTGCTTTCGGGGCGCCTATAGGAGGTGTACTTTTTAGTTTGGAAGAAGTAAGATTATTTTCAAATGGGAATACATTTTTTATAATTCGTTCTATTAAAATAACGAAATATTTCTCTTTTGTAGGTGAGTTATTATTTTCCGCTGAAAACATTATGGCGATCATTTTTCTGCGCTTTAGTAGCTGCTTTCGTCTTGAGATCTATAAATCCGTTTGGCAATAAGCACTCAGTACTATTTTACGTTGAGTATAATAAGCCATGGATATTTTTTGAACTGATTCCTTTTATCATTCTTGGAATCATAGGAGTTAGTATACTTACTTTCAATTAAAATCCTAAGGTTTTACTCTCATTATTTCTAAATTTATTATTATCAACTTACAGGGAATTATTGGAACCTTATTCATCAAAGCCAATCTTCGCTGGTGTCGATATCGTAAGTCATCGAAACTCGGACAGTATCCTGTAACAGAAGTATTAGTCGTTACTGTCCTAACGTCAGTTATCGCTTATCCTAACCCTTACACGAGAATGAGTACCAGCCAGCTCATTTATTTATTGTTCAGAAAGTGCGGAGTATCCGACACGGACATGCTATGGTGAGTGCCTTAACCATCCTTTGAAAATTTATCCCTCAAACCAAACCACTAACGTAAAAACTTTGTCATCCCCGAAACAGTGATTACCAACGAAACTTCGTCGATGTGAACTCGGTGTACCTGCTGGTCCTCGCGTTCATCTTCAAGTTCATCATGACGATTTTTACGTTCGGCATGAAGGTGCCCTGCGGCCTTTTTATACCGTCCCTATGTCTTGGCGCGATAGCCGGCCGCATCGTCGGAATTGGCATGGAGCAGCTTGCCTATCATTATCCCCACATATGGATGTTCAGCGACGAATGTTCAACGGGGGAGGATTGCATCACGCCTGGGTTATATGCAATTGTGGGGGCGGCAGCTACACTGGGGGGCGTCACCCGGATGACAGTATCACTCGTGGTGATAATGTTCGAGTTGACGGGCGGAGTTCGATACATCGTGCCGCTCATGGCCGCAGCTATGGCTAGCAAATGGGTCGGTGATGCGCTGGGCAAACAAGGCATCTATGACGCGCATATAGGTCTGAATGGTTATCCGTTCCTTGACAGTAAGGACGAGTTTCAGCATACGACTTTGGCGGCCGATGTTATGCAACCAAAGTGAGTGGGATGCAAAATTTGTTTACCTTTTTTCTTTTCTCCCGATTCGAGTAGGTGTTATTGTTGAAATGGAATATTTATCGATGTTGACGTCTTTTGCGATACAATTTTTATACGACGTAATCTCAATGATTATTTTGACGATAGGATTATCAGTCCAGATAATCGCGTTAACGTAGTACATTGACGTCACATCGATGCATCGTAAACGTACCGATTGTCAAACTAATCTCTTCTTTTTCTGTTCTCCTGACGCAGACGTAACGAGACTCTACACGTACTTACTCAGGACTCGATGACCGTGGAGGATGTGGAGAATCTGCTGAAGGAAACCGAACATAATGGTTTCCCCGTGATAGTCTCGAAGGAGTCTCAATACCTTGTGGGCTTTGTCCTAAGAAGAGATCTGAATCTCGCTCTTGCCAATTGCAAGCGAATGCTGGAAGGTATTAATCGGCAGTCCCTTGTCATCTTCACGAGCGGCAGCAACATTCAGACTAGCGCTCATCCGCCGCTGAAGCTGAAGAAAATCCTGGACATGGCACCGATCACCATTACGGATCAGACTCCGATGGAGACTGTTGTTGATATGTTTAGGAAGTTAGGTTTGCGACAAGTCCTCGTCACGCATAATGGGTACGTCGTCGTAATTTGTTTACGAGATGTATTTTAGTTACGTTGGAGAAGATAATAATTTATGTTTTCGTTTCTAGACGATTGCTGGGGGTCATCACCAAGAAAGACGTGTTGAGACACGTCAAACAGCTGGATGACGAGGATCCAAATTCCGTATTATTTAATTAAGTTAGTTTTACACATACATCGTCCACGTATGAACAGCGCTGACTATTCTGATTGATCTGATGAGGATAATCCGATAGTGTATGTTGAGATGAATGATATTAAATGCTGAGAAAGCGGATCAAAATACTTGCAAAATGAGACATCACCAAATGCTGGGAGTGGGAATGTTGAGGAGAGACGTCATGGTTACATAATTTATGAATAAGCTATGTGTACGATCCTTTCATAACTATCTTCTCCAGTCTTTTTATTTTTATCGTATTATATATATAGTCAATTGTATAATTTAATCCAACGTATCATCACATATATATGTATAGTCGATGTTCTCGAATCTTGTTGTTTGTATAAAATGGGAGAGAAGAAATTTGAATCACAGAGTCTTCGTAATGTATTCTAGTTACATTTGATGTTTTAATGAAGAAAAATTATATCGAGCCTTGTAATTTGGATGAGCAAGTTGCGAGAACGTCGATAGAGGGATAAGAAAGCGGTGAATGCATTATTTTTCTCGTCAGAAATTTGTACTGATATTTTATTTTTAATGTATGTACTATTAAGTGATGAAAATATATTTGGCACCTTCATGACAGGCCGTCGTATTGTACTTTGTATGTACAATGATTATGCGTAAACTGAAAATTTATTATTTTTGCTTCGTATTTGCAGCAAAGAAAACCAACGCGTCTTGAATTGTCCAATTTCGTAATTGTGAATAGTCTAACGATTAGAATGAAAATTTGTTAAATTGAGTCATTTGATGATTTTTTTTTTCATCGTATTTTTTAATGAAGGGACACGATTATTTGAATTATACAGAGAGAAATATAGTGTAATATTTATCTTGTGCAGCTTATGTTATAAGAGAAAATTATACAATTCTAAAAATATTTGTTTAATAAAAGCACATTTTCATTATTTTAACAGATTATATTTCTTAACTCCTTTTTTTTGAACATTTATTTATTTATAAAACTAATTTGTTCCTTATTCGACGAAGTTTTTCTAAACGCAGGTTTCTTTAGGAAATGTACTTAATAAAATTGTCAATTTAACTTTTAAGTGCCAGAAAAATTTATCTTGTGGAATTTCAATGCTTCATGGTAAAAACTCTTTACCATAGTCACTCAATGACTTAAGTATTTATATCCACGAACGTCAAAATAATTCTACATAATTTCGTTTTATTTTCGAGAAGACTTTTATAATATTGATTGCAAACATCTACCGTTCTGACAAACCAGAAATATTTTGAATAATCAAGTGCACTTAAAAGTTAAAGGATAAAATACAAAAATCTTGATTACTCTATGCAGGTAATTTTCTATATAAATATCCTATAATAATATCCTATCTTGTTTGTTTATGTGCTCCATTATCTAATCGAATGTTTCAAATTACGCGCAAATATTATATACATCAAAAAATAAAATAAATATAAATTTTTTTGTCGATCTCCTATACTTTTTTTCCACCTTTCGCATTACGTTTCCGCAAAGCGTATATCGTTACTTCCGAATAAGAAGGGGCCATCTCAACGCCCGGCTGGAAAAGGGATCATCTCAGCGCCCGGTTGGAGAAGGAGTCATCTCGGCACCCGGTTGCAAAAGGTGCCATCTCTGCGTCCGGTCGAACAGGGGTATCTTTGATTGAGGTTTTCAGCACTGCCAAAGTATATTTTTCGGAAAAGCTTTATATGGTTTTATACAGTAATTATTATATATAAAGCGATATAAAGCTCTTCCGAAAAATATACTTTGGCAGTACTAAAAATCTCAATCATTACCGATCCCAGACGGAGTCACGCGCTCAATATCTAATCAACCCCTTATGAAACACAGTTTGCCCGCGCCGAAACTCACGTGGCAAACTTTTCCTCAATGCTCCAAAAACTTATCCTCAGCAAAACACACAAAAAATCCTCCCACGAAGAGAAATCCGCTCGACAAACCCATACAATCACCCGCTCCAGTTCCAAAAAGAAACCGCGCGCTATATGTATAACAATATACTCGCACGACGCATATATGCGGTGCATCCAAAAGCACCGCGTGCACTTACATACACCATATCATGCATATATGCGTGCGCGTTCCGCTTCATTGTTTCTCCCGGCATACCTATGCACCCCGTGCATCATTTACTCGCGGCTCGCTGTCACCTCATTACCTTGGACGTGCCCATGCGCCGCCGCAGCCGCTCTCTCATCATCGCCACGCGCTACATATACCCAGCAGTTAACATACGTTTATACGGCTGTGATAATTGGTGCGCGCGTGTATGACAATGCGGGGACAGCGCTACGCTGCGTGCATACCTGATGACGGCGAGTGTATGATATGGTGTTGATGACTCGAGAGAGTGTAAGAGGTGGAGGTAGGTAATATAATGCGCGATGGCGAGTGAGTGAGCTGTGATTATGGTTATTTCGTATGCGGGTGGTTTTGGTATTGTCGAGTGGGGTGAAAGCTCCTGATGTGCAGCGATAATATGGGTGTTTTGTGGTTGTATGGTGATTAGTCTGGATAAGAAAATACATTGACAACGGATGTTGTTAATTTAAAATGATTAAATTAGTGAAAATTCAGTTATATGAGCTAATCGTGAAAAATGGGAGAACAATCTATATTCAAATATTCCGATGCTACAATCATATTTCTGGTTTTCCAAAATAGATTGACTATATCGTCGGGTGGTAACAAGAACGTCCCATCTCAGCTCGGCGCGTAAGAACGTCCTATCTTGGCTTGGTGCATAAGAATGTCCCATTTTAGGCGCTCCGTGTGTTGACGTGCCGAACCGAAATGGGGACGTTCTTCTCTTCTACCCGACGATATACTAAGAACTCTGAAGATGGTTAACATAATTAATACCATTAAAATTTTTAATTAATGTAATTATTATATAATATTATAAAAAGAACTATTTTTTCATTTTAAATAAATTCAATATACAAAGTAAAATAATATCGTTGTATCGTAAACTTGATATCAGTTCTTGATAAGATGCAACTAATAGAGGTATGTAATCTTAACGACCTAATTAATTTGAAGTGTATATTAAAATAAATAATCGTCTCTTCTATATATTGAGATCGTGTCTAAGACTGTAAAAATATGTAGCAGCTGATTCGGGCACGAAACACATCAAATGAAACGGTTACTAAAGAAATAGAGGGAAGGAGGAAAATTCTCATGAAAAAAGGGGAGAATTGTCATCGCTAACAAAATGTTCGAGTGATATAAAGACTGCACGAACTGGACTCTGGTCGGTGGCATGTATATTGGCGGGAAAAATCAAATTTCCAATTTCGCATTTATTTATTATAATTGTGCCGTAATTGTATTGTTTTTATATAAAAATCTAGTATATTTGTATATTAAATTACGTTCAGTTACATTATTCTTAAAATTTGGTAAATTTCTTATAAATTAAAAGTTTCTTAAATTTAAAATAATCTTAATTTAATCGTGAATTTATTAATATACTATCATTGAATTTTGATTATATTTATATTAAGTATTTATTTTGATATTTGATATTTGATATTTATTTAACCAGAAAAGTTACAATGCAGTTTTACAATGTAAAATCTATTAGAGGT
>UXGD01006796.1:0-11959 GCA_900474315.1 Torymus auratus
ATTCGATTTTCGATAATTCGAGATTCGACTCACGAAAATAGATTATATCTCGAATGCTCAATTTATATAAGGGACCACATAGCAAAATTCAAGCGCGCTTTGCGCTTACCATTTTGTTTTTGAGGTTATGGACATTATTTTTCACTATGATTAAGTTTGAATTAGTTCAACTGATAAGATAATTAGATACATTTTTTTAACAAAAAATCAAATATATTTTTCCACTTTAATTATTTAGTAGTTGTTTTAATACTTGAGTTTAAAAATTAAAATCTTGCACATTTTCAATCTGTAAAAATTCTTTAAATGAGTCACAATTATTCCGGCTATCATTTTTAAAGAGAGGATATCAAAATCATACAATTTCATAATTTGTGATAATCATTCAGTAAGAGCAACAATAATTATTTTTAGATCGATATTGGAAGCACGCTCGGGATCGATCCGCATCGGATTATTCGTTCGATTCGTGCGATGGTTTGAACTGATGCCTGGAAATTGTCGTAAATTTACAAAGCATTAATCTTTTTAAAAGCCTATTTAGAATAGGTAACGTTTGCTTTCATTTCATGCTACGTTTAAATGAAAGTATGCAAATTTAGTTTCTTACAACAATCAGTGATACCTAAGGTGATTTAAAAATGATCAATCATGTGATCTGTTAATTTAAAGTAATATGATACCAGCGATTCTATAATCTGTTTAAGCATACTAATCAAACAATGATAATATGTTAACAGAGTAATGATCGCCTGAACGAAAATTAAAGATAAAAAAGAATGCTATACCTTCACCGGAAAAGATCAAACGAAAATTATAGATTTAAACTTCATTATAAAACATAAAAAGATCGTAAACCGTTCGAATACCGAAATTAACTTCAAAGTCGCCATGGCTGTAATTAATTACAAACACTGTACCCAAAATTGCTCTGAAAAAGTTGCACGAGACTTCGACTACCAGTAGCGATAAATTACACGTTTCCAAAATTGAGTAGCTCTCTCGCTTTGCCACAACCCTCTTTTAAAAAAGCCAGGAGCCATCCAATCCATTCGGGAGCGCACACACTCGCACACTTCCCGATCACGTGACCGAAAAAACCCTTCCACTCTAATTTCACGCTTATAAGTTAAGGCTCGTCTCTCTCTCTCTCTCTCTCTCTCTCTCAAAGCCTCTCCGCAGGCAAGGACGTCACGTGTGTACGCAGACACAGATACGTACACGCTCGTACGCTACGCGTAATAACGCAAATGCCAAGCGTATCAGCGACGAGTCGATTTTGCATCAGTGCAGCGTGTAACGACGTTTGCTTTCCCCCCTCTTCCCTCGATATACAGATATATCCGTTATACGCGCTGCGGATCGGTCTGTCTGCATGCTTGCCTCCCTTCCGCACTCTCTTTCCACCCCCGTCGCGGAAAATCGCACTCGCTCCCGTATTTACACAGCTGCGAATGAGTCCCCGCACGCTCGCACGACCAAAAACACGACGAATGGAGAGAGCGAGAGAGAGAGAGAGAGAGAGAGAGAGAGAGAGAGCTGATTCGGCGATGGTACTATATAGGTACAGAGAGATAGTGCGACGCGAGCGCGAGCGCAAACGAGCTCCGAAAACGGCGAGAGGACACAACAAAAAAGAGAGAGTTTCTCTCGGTTTTTTCCGCGCTGGACTTCTGCGAGCGGCGACACTAATTAGTTGGCCGAAGCGAGGGGCGGGAGAGGAGCAGAGGAGAAATAAAAAGGGCTGCGCTGCTTTTGCCGGGTTACAGCTATCGCAAAGCGAGAACGAGAGAAGGCGAGAGACAGGATGATGCTGTTATTATTACGTTAATTACTGTCGGCAGTTTGCGCGCGGGCGTTCGCTCGTCGACAGTAGCGCGCATGCTATATATGTAGCACGCCAAGGGAAAATGGTTCACTGTTGGAGGACAAAATTACAACTCGGAGATGAGAGGCGCGTGGGCGCTTATTAAAGCGCGAAAAATTGCTTTAATGTTTTACGGCTGTACGCGTCGCTCGGTGCTTTTTAAGAATTTTTGCTGAACATTGCATGATGCTATTATTAGGGATAAGGTGCCTGTATAGTATATGAGTATTTCTCTGGAACCTATAACTTTTAGCTTGAAAAGAATTCCAAAATTTAACGTTAAGGCACATTCAATGAACTTATTTTTTTCTGTCGGGGTGCTTCTCATTTTTGTTAAACATTTTTTTTTTTAGTATGCACGTGCGAGTAAGCGTGAGCGGATTCATGTAAAACTGCGTAACAATATTTTTTTCCTTCAAAATAAATTTGAATGTCGTTACGCACACCTAAAATTAGTTCAAGAAAATGTGCAAAACTATAATATGCATATATGCGTTTAAAGCAATGTATATCCATCACATTGAAGAATTATATAGAGTTTATTGGGGAAATTGCACGGTTTGTCGTTGATTTTTTTTTATCATCACTAACGATGTACCATTTAGTTACTTTACCTTAAAACCTGCATACATGAATGTTTCATACCATTTATCATAAAATGAATAATTTGCAAAAACGATCGTCATTTATACAACTCCACCCATCAGCCTACGTGATTTTATTCGTTATATTTTTTCCCATCATTCGTTGCATTAAATGTCAAATGTCCATCGCGATTTCACGAAAAAAATATCGCGCGTTACCTCTACCTCCCGCCTCTTCCCCTAACTCGCCCACGCGAAAACAACACTCGAGCGATTTTTTGTCGTCGCACACAGAGCGCCGCTGAAATTATCTGTGAAAAATCGGCGAGAACCGCTGCATTACAATAACCCGCGAGCGTACATATCGCGTGCGCAAACACAGACGGCCGCGTATATAGGTATATGTATACGCGCGTGCGTATGGCTATAGGGCAAAATGACGAAATTCAATTCGTCGCGCGCGCGGCCAAATGAAACAACGACCCCGCGAAGCGAGAGAAAGGGAGGGAAAAACGTGACCACGCGCATGAATATATATATATGCGATTTCGCTCTTTCTCGCTCCCTCTCTCTCGCTGTCTGCGCTCTATTATTATACGTGCGTGGAGAGAGTGTGTATAATATACAGAAAGCATGCGCGCATGAATTCGAATGTAAAAAATTAACGCGACAATAATTTCATTTCTGACGAATTATTCGGCAGTTTGCGGAATGGCCGTAGCCGCGTGTAAAGTTCCGGCCGATTGAAATGCACTCGGCTTGGCGCGATCCCTGGTAAACATTTTTTTTCTGTTTTCGCATGATTTTTTTCTCATTGGATAATAACGTTATATTCGAAAAATATTGGGCGGGTGTGCGATATATGCGAGATGAATAAAATTATGGTAAAACCAGTTTTTTGACAAATTTTCGGAGTGGCATTGTGAGTCATAATGACATTTACATATTTTGGATATCGACTTTAATTTTCGATGTGGAATGTAAATTAGTTGTACATCCGACGTAATATGAAGCTATTAATAATGTAATATAACACGTGTTTCCTCGTTTTAAGAATGATTATTCAGTACCTTCACTGTGAAACAATTAATTTTGTTTGACTCAAAATTATCATAGTTGATAAATCGAGGCAATTAAAACACACAACTGATTTAATATTGTAGAATTATATGAAAAAAATTATTCTGGTCATATTTCATCTTACATTTATGGCAATATTTCACGAAACTCAGAATGTGAGAGTAAAAGGAAAACAAATAAAATATGTTCTTCTGAAATATTATTTCAACGAAAGTTCGCAAAACTATCCCAGCCAATGAAGCCTCCTCACCCGTCGCTTAAAAACACACATATCACCGTGCAACCCGGTCAAAACCAACATTCATTAACGCGCACTCGGCTGCAACGCCCGCGAATGACAGTCGCGCGCGTCCGCTTCCTCTCTCCCCCGCGCACAATTGCGTTTAACGGCCGGCCGTATCATCGTTATACCCTTCCCTCCCGTCTAGCTCCCATTGGCATTACAGATCGCGATTTTCGCGCGACAGGCGTCCGGAAAATTAGATACAACGGCCGAGCTCGCGCCGACAACGGCCTATAATGCGGCAGCCATCGTCGCGATTAGCCGTACGCGCGTTAAATAACAGCGCGTGAATGTGGGCCGTCGTCGCGTGCGCTTATATATATATAGGTAGATATATATATATGTACGTGGACAGCAAAATGTAGCGACGCGTGCGTGCGCGTGGGTAAAATGCTTTTAACGGTGCGATGGTTATGTGAGACACACAGAGAAGGGGAGAGAAATGCGCGACCGATGATCGCTTCACCGATGATCGGGACGATAATGCGTCGCGTGTGCAGTGGGATTAATGCGGGAATGGATATTGCGACATGAATTCCCACGTGCGAATATTTGCAATATTTTCGAGAGTGCACAGTGGTTCGTTCGCCGGATGAAGTGTGTTCGAGTGGGTCTTTACAGTGATTTTGTTCGTGCTTTGTTGAATCGCTACAATGATGCGCGCATGCCGTTTTTGAAGGTGTCTATACTTTTGTGCGCTTGTCGAATTATTCGCGCGAGTGAAAGAAATGAATGAGAGACGTGCGCGGGCCTCTCATTTTATTTCACGCAAAAAAGTTAATCGAATGAATTTTACCATGTTTACGCAGTAATATTGGACTGTTGAATAAAATTGTTACTAATACTTAATACGAGAAAAGGATGTGTTAAAATATCCGACCATTTCAATATCATTGAAACGTGTTATCGCGTACAGGGTTTCAAATGTGTTATATACAAAGCGCAATCTATTCACACGTTTGCTCATCGATTTCCTTCCACATTGACAGAATGTCACCATCCAATTTACTGTAGCATTTACGTTACAATCAACACTGTTAATTAAGGATATATTAAATATTTACTCGATCGTTATATTAGAATTATTATTAGAGTTAGAAATTAGCACTCTTGATTAATTTAGCCACATACATAATATTATATGTACACTATTAATTATTACGTGTGATATTTTAAAAATATAAAAAACATTTTGTTTAATGAGTAATGGAAAACGAAATAATTACAATACAATAAAATTTATTACTAAAGCGATATAATTGTATAAAACGTGTATCAATAAATAACATAAAAAGTTTTTACTTATTCATGGGTTATAGTAAGCCTTTGAAATTTGGAGCATTATATTTGCGGTGAGGGTCGACCAGAAGTGAATTCAAGAAATGTGCAGCACCATTGGTACAAGTTGGTCAAGACCCAAATAATTTGTTTCTCCACGACGCAGCAGCAGAAATCTCCAAACAAACTCAGCCAAACGGCCGAATAAGGAATTAGAATCGATCAATTTATCAAGGTTAAGCACATCGTTGAATCCCCAAATTAAAAACCATTAATCTCAACTCGGGCTTCCTTACGTGCCGCACCACTACCACCTGAACCATCTTTGTAATATAATCTCTCTATCCCTCTTAGAAAGATAACCCTATTCCTTTGGCCCATCTCTATCTCCCTCCCTCTCTCACTTGCGGCGCTGTATATAACACATATAAATCCGCGCATGAAACGTTAACCCGATGCCGCTGGCAGCTAATCTCGAAGTTAAATGGCGCATCACGATCGCTCGTCTCACCCCCGCCCTCCAGGCACCTTCCTGGCGAACCACCCCCGCAGCCGCCGATCGGAAATTTATGTGAGATTTTAAGCGGACGGCAGCAGACGGCCATGGCGCCGGCGAACTCCTATAGGTATAGATGCGAACGCCAACTTTAGCGGTGTGAGCTGATGGACTGAAGGTCGTTTCCAATGAGGTTACCTATATGAAGGTGGGCGCGCGTTAAATAAGTTATTTCTGAATTGTGGATTTTCGAATGATCGGATTTCGAATTATAGATGAGAGTGACAGGCACCTATAATGGGATATACGTGTCAATGTTGGTTAGAGACTGTTCTGAAGTTAATTTCATTTAAGTTATAATTTAATTTTGATATTAAAAGTTTACGATTTGAAAATATACCTACGATAGTTTTCTTAACATACTGACTTCATTATCAGACGAGTGGTCACCGAGATGCAACGAAGTGCTCGACCAAATCTTTCTTTGTTTACCTATCATTTTCGGAAAGCCCTATCAATTTTTCATCCTCAAGCCAGCGAATCTAACGCGGATTGATCACTCCATACACAAGCGAATATGTGAACATCTCTGCAAAAGTAAAAGAGAGAGAGAGAGAGAGAGAGAGAGAGAGAGAGAGAGAGAGAGAGAGAGAGAGAGAGAGAGAGGCGAGAAAGCGAAAGCTAGCGGGAGGAGCTGAACAGCAGTAGCTCGGCAAAGCTTGAGCTCGAGCCAAATAGCTTCGATATATCACGGAGCGAGCGTGTACTATGGCTTGGGCCCGCATTATTAAATCATGCTGCAGTCGGTAATTCAGTTTCTGGCAAACGCGAGCTCGTCCCATCCCGGCCGTGCTACGTGTTTTGTGTCGATTATCAAACGATAACGAGCTCTCTGCTGAAGAGGATCGGATAGAAGGGTGGAGAGAAAGTGAGGGAGGGAAAAGTCGGAGGTACGGGTAGAGGTAATGGTAGTGAGACCTATACGTGTGAGATATGATGGTGATGGGGAGATAGGTTGAGTGACGATAGCGGATGGTAGTAAATTTTTTTCTTACGACAATTCTATTGTTTCAAGAGTGAATGTGACAATTTTAAATTAGGTATTTAAGATCTGCTGAAATTACCCTAAAATTGACAAAAATTAATATTTTTTAATTTTGAAAAAAATAATCAATAGAAGGTTTTTTTTCTGATTTCATTTTCTTTTTTTTCATAATTATGTTTGATGTGAAAGCTTTTTCCAACGTGTTCATAAAATAAATCTAAAAATGTCGATAACTTGAGTTTTTCAGAGCTTTAGGGACTATTGTATCTATTTTCACATTTTCGCAATCAGACATACATCGCAAACTTTGAATAGAATCGCTGACCTGACGATAATAGTACACTCTCTTATAATAGAAAAAAAAATTAAAAGAATGTCACGAACAAGCTCGCAGGCGAGCCATTCCTCTTCTCCAGCGCGAACCAACAACCAACGTCGGCCAAAGACAAAGTCAACCTCCCTCAAGACGAGAGCTATATACGCCCTTTCCTTTTGCAATTCCCTCTCCTCGGCCGCACACATAGCCGCAGCGCTTGTGCCCACTAACCCCGCGAAAATCCAAAGAGTCATTACGTCCGGTGTGTGCGCGCGCGCGTGCACGTAAGTTTAGGCCGGTCCTAGGGGAAACTCTGCACGGAAACGTCGCCAGCGTCGTCTCTCCCTCTCTCTCTGCGCGCCCGGGGGATCCGTTCCAGCCTCTGACTCTCCGCTGCACGCTCCAGCGAATTGATTCCCGCGAGTAAACATATTGTGCGCGGCGGCAGCGCAAGTTTCGATGCGAATGAAATCATAATACCGCCTCGCAAATTGAATCCGATGCGCGCGGCAGCGGTGGCTGCTGTGCGGCTGCTGCTGCTGCTGTGACTCTCCTGAGGGAGAGGGAGACCCAGAGAGGGAGGGAGAGTTTGGAGGGTCGACAGACCTTGTTTTTGTTACGTCTGCGCGCGTGTTGATGTTGCGGCGGGGCCGCAGCTTGTTGTTTAATATAAATGTATGCGCATTTTTTGGGAAAGGGTTGTTGTAGAGAGCGATGATTGGCGCCGTGGGTAATGCGGGAGTAGCGCGTAGTCGGGCTGCGAGGTTCGGCTGGCTCCGAAGAGGATTGATGAATATTGAAATAAGAATAACTAACGAGCGAGTTCATTGCTGTAAACAATGTAAATCTACAATGCTACGAAGCTTTGGAAGCTCTATTAGAGTAGATAATCCAATGTACTTTGATGAAAAAGGAATGCCTAAAATGTTTTATTTGAAAATTTCAGCAATTTACCGATGAAAAGTTTTACATTCCTACTACCTGTCGCACTCTATTCATTCGCATTATTTTGTCTTCTTCCTATAAAACTCAAACCAACCAAACGTTCAAAAATCGCTAGTTTCTAAAATTTACTAAAAATAAATGCCATCAGTTGTTATTTCACGAAATCGAACGGGAGAAATTCAATCATCTCGTTCCTCGCATTCCGCCTACTCCTCTCGCTCCCTCTTTCACTATCGTGCATACTCTCCAAAATCAAACATTCCCACTCTTTTTTTTCGCTCTTTTACTACCTAGCACTATTCTAAAAACAAGAGAAAAACGGCGCACCACACCCGGACAAAAAAAAAGAATAATCACATCTCGTTCAGCGTTCATTGAAAAATATTCTCCCGCCTGCACGCGTAAACGAATCGACGATTTCGCGTGATGTGGCCTCACGGCTTTCGCAGAAAAAGCTCGCCCGAAAGACGAACAAAGAGAAACTCATTAAATCAGGAAGGGAGATAGAAAAACACACGGTGGCGTGTGTATGTGAGCGAAAATCGCGGCGAAGCGACTTTCTCCGCGCGCTATAAATCTAAGCCGCGCGTTCTCTCCCCCGTCCCACCTCTCTCTCTCTCACTCCACGCGCTTACGTCAACAAATCGACCGGATGTAGAGATAAAACTGCTCGCCACCCTCGATTATACCTACACCGGCGTCGAGGACGACGACGACGACAACGACGGTGGCGGTAGCGGCGACACCCACACGCGCGCTAGGTAGGTGAAAATAAATTTTTCCCCGACACTTCCTAGCTGTCAAACGTTATAAAGTACCGCACCGCGCTGTTCCGCTGCTGCTGCTGCTGCTCATTCCCTGCAGCTCTCGACCGCCATGTTTTTCTGATGGATATTGGTGAAATGACGAGCGGACGGGCTGCGCATGTTCGTCCGCCCGCGCCGCCTCTGTACATATATCTACGCGTATGCGCACGCTCGTCACCGCAATTTGTAATCCCATTGGTTAGACCGCGTCGTCGTCCTCCCGCGCAAAAAGGATAAGTGCTTCGCTCTATGTGTGTGGGTAAGTGTGCCGGACTCTCGAGCAGAAATTGGAAGCGGAGCGACGGGGCTCTTTAGCGCCGCAGAGGGAGAGAGATAGCGAAATGCAGCGGCTGGAAAGAGAGAGAGAGAGAGAGAGAGAGAGAGAGGAAGAGAGGATGAGAGAAGGAGGATAGCTGCTGCTGCTGCTGCTGTCGGTGCTGCTACTGCTGCGCCCGGGGAAAAATCAATTAGAGAGGAAATAGAGTCGCGTCCATTTAACGCCTTCGCGTTTATTTCCCTACGTCGGAGGGTCCCCGGCTCCATTATACGTTTAATTCCAGGCGACGACGACGGCGACTCGGACCTTTTTTGCTATCCCCGCATTGCCGCTAACGACGACGAGTTTTAAAAGAGTTCGATTAATCGCCTTCTGAGGTGAATTTTGGATTTTTAACGTGAAATGGAAGTGCGCTTTTTCGGATGAAAGGAATTGCGGATGTGAGTTGGAAAAATTGTTTCCGGGAATAGGTTTTTTCATTATTTGATTTAACATTTTGATGCCATTTTTCATCTGAATGGCGATTGGAGACATTTTTTATATAAGAGCAGACTACCATGAATATATTGAAATAGTTAGATTTTTTGTCTAAAATTGGAAATTATTAAATTTTTTTTTCTATTTTCTGCGTATTAATCATATTATGTATGAGAAAAATTCTCTACCGAATTAATATTAACAAGTAAAAAATGACAAATCGAACGTGTGATTATTAACGTTAATTAAAAGCTGGTTTTATTTGTGTATTATTTTGTGAATAAACAAAGAAGTTTTTTTCCGTGGTCAATCGAATAGACACCATTTTTTCAAGAAAATAGAGCGTCACGGTGAAGTACTACTCAATACAAATCCGTTTTCAATTTAGCTTATTTATCGGTTTTTGGTTGATGTATCCTTTTTATTAAAACCTCTGATATAGAAGATCCAAATGACTGTTAATAAGTGCCCTCATCGCTTATTCAAACTACTCCCATCATTAAAAAGTCCATTTGCATTCCTTTACGTATCCATATAAGAAGTCCGATATCGGCGACGACGGATCCTCAAACGCGCAGCCAAAGCACCTGAATAATATAAAGTTTCGGCGATTCGGGGCGCTCGATAATTAACCCGCTCGGGCATATTAATGGCGTCGAGCGTCAAACGACGACGACGACGGAATCGCCTCGTTTGCGTGGATTTGAGTGCCGCTATTAATATATTACTTAGCGGGACGGGCGCGCGAGATGTCAACGTAGTCGTATAATCGAGACCGTTAGAGTATAGCGCGGTATATGCTCGCGTATTTGTTTTGCCATTGAAATGTTGTTTCTTTTTCGGAAGGGGAATTTTAAGTGATTGACGTCACTTGACGTCTTACTTCAGTCCGAGCAGGTAAAGATAGCGTCACTACGTGCGTTCTGGTTTATGCGAGGTTTAGTGCTTACTGTTCTAGCAGCTGGGTGATAAGATAGCGGGAAAGTGTTTATGGATTGGAAGATTTATAGGTAGTTTAGAAAGTGCATGGGTTTAATGAAGAAGTTTCACGCGTATAAAAAAGTTTTTATAGTTATACTGTTATTTTGTTCAAGTAAATCAATGCCATTTCACGTATTCACAATCTCCTTTATGTTTAAACATCACCTTCTCGTTGATGCTCAAGGTATATTAATATAAATTAATGCATCCTTGAAGTGAACTAATGTCGAACGCCTAAATTATTTACGATGCTCTTAGCGATTGTGAGGTGTGAGTGTACTTCTAAAACATTTGAAATTCTCTTTACCTCAATGCATATTTAATGTCTACTGGCAACGGATTTTATATACACACATCAAACGAAGAGTATATTTTGATCCAACTAATTAAAACAAAGTATTCGTACTTTTAACAAACACGTGTCCTCTACCAAAAATATATGGAAAATTATATTCCTCCCCCAAGGACAAACGATTGAGTCACCCTCTCCTATACCCCCGTTGGCAAACGCGGTGAAAAGTAATTATTTTCCAGCCAAACCGGGGGTGAGTTTATTAACAAATAAAGCCGGACAGATGGTAGAGGGGGCGGAAAACCGCGCAAACAAGAAGAAAAGAAAATAAGCGTGAGCGCGGTCCTGGAATACAAGAAAGCTGGGAGATGGGAAACTGAGCCAGGCGACAGAGAGAGGGAGAGAGAGAGACCCACGCACCCACTCGTGCGGGGAGAAAATATTTGCCAAAGGATCCTCTCTGTCTCTCTCCGCTGGCGGCCGGCTTCAATTGAGCGTTGCGCCGAGTATGTGTGCGCGTGCGTATACACACACGCGCGCGAGCGAGCGAGCCAGCGAGCGGCGATCGTGATTCCTCCGGATGAAATAAATTCCCTCGCGTGATTATACCGCCGGACGAGTGTTCCGTAAACACACTTGTCGTATTACGGTGGATGCGTGCGCGCGCGCGTTTATGTTTAATTATTGCCGGGGCGAGCCGAGGCCCTTTATAACGTCGATGGCAAACTGTCGGGCTATATTAATTGCCTCTTTCGGCATCGATTGCCGAGAGTCGCGCGCTCGCTTCTGGAATTTGAGATTTACCGCGTGTATATTTATCATACGAGAGCTGAGAGACTAGGTTTTTCAAAGGAGCCAAAAGAGATGAAATAAAACTTTTATATGGAAATTGGGGTCGTCATCGGTGATCGGATCGAGAAATTTTTTATTTTAATCCTTATTCTTTATTCACTGTTCTATCAAAATTGAATTGCTCTAATTTGAGAATTCGGCATAATCTATTTTATTCTCGAACGAATCTCGAATAATTGAATCCATCTCGAATCGCGAAAGGATCGAGTGAAAGAATTAAAGACGAACGACGACTTGAAATTTTAACCAGTTATTAGATTAATTGAAGGTTATATGTGGTTAAAATTTCAAGAGATTAAATGTATTTGTTTTTCAGAAAAAAATTATTTTAGAAAAAATTTGCGTTTTCGTTGTCGCACGATAACAAGAGCAAAAATTAT
>UXGD01006797.1:0-11957 GCA_900474315.1 Torymus auratus
TTCATCCTATACAGTATTATTTGGAATTGTTTCAATACAAAATAAATGATTTTACATTATATACAATTAATATTATAAGAAAATGGCTTGCATGTTTTCACTAATTGCAGTGTCATTCAATTTTCCTTTTAATTTAGAATTCATAATTGCTATATTGCAACTCGAAGAGTTACATACACTTTCATCTAATAATTATTTTCAAGAAAGTACCAAAAGTACTGCTTTCTTTCAGAAAATAACCGCCCGTTAATTGATGATTATATAGTTTTCACATACAATCTTAATAGTACAATATCGTATAAATAATTGGCATCTACTACAGTGAATAAAAGCACCAGTAAATTTTTTTTAAAGGAAAACTATACATGCTCTTTAAGAATGCGAGCTATAAATAAATATATTAAGTTCAATGAAACAGCAAGATAAAACATTTTAGCGGATTGCAGATGCGTATAATATAATACGAGTTTTCTCGCGGTCTCTTTTCTTTTGTGGTGTATAAAATTGCCACCCGGAACAGAAACCGCAGTCCAGAAACATTAAACCAGTGAACTAAATATTATACGGCTTAATTGAAGTCGATGCTCAACCACGTAATTTATTTAATTACGTTGAAAAATATGCATAACTAAATTGCGATGCATTGTTTAGATGAGGAATGTTACTGTTATATTCGTTGCTGTCAATTATATTGATGCTTTATTCCTTGAAGAGAAAAACTTTGAAATTAAGTTATTTATTTTTAACTAATTATTGGAAATTTTGAATATGATTTAAAAATATATAAATTGAAAGTGGTAACAAAAAACTCTTAACATTTAAAAGATATTTCACTTGAATAATTTTTAATAAAAATGCATAGTTATGATAAGATTCTTTGTAGAAAAATCTTGGTATTTTCTAAGTATTAAGGAAATAAAATATAAGATAAAAATAATAGAATTATATATTTTCAAAAAAGATACTTTAATTGTGATAAGATACTTCATTTCTAGAATCAACGTGAATAACAGTTAACTGAAGTTGAGAAAACGTGTGGCAAATAAAATCTTTTATACGTAAATTAACAAAATAATTATCAGTGAAATTCGAAAATAACATATACTGTAATGATATTATAATGATTCAAGACAACTTTTTCACACAGAAAAGGTAAAACGGTACTTCCAGATCAATGATAATTAAACTTGTATACTTAGAATCCGTTTCGTCATATTCAAAATCGCAATGGAATCGGTCAGAGTATTGATAAAAGCCAAATGAAATTAACACCTGCTCTATTATATAGTCGTAACGTCGAAAAGATACCGCCCTCGCACGATTTATTTTAAGCTCATTATTTCAGACCGAAAAAAATACTCGAATTACTTCACTATACACAGCCCAGTACACGCATGATTCACCTCTCTCCCTCGCTTCTCTCTCTCTCTCTCTCTCTCTCTCTCTCTCTCTCTCTCCCTCCCCCCGATAACTCCTCACCAAAATCATGCATATTCCTTCAAAAATCGCACCTATCTCACTCGAATCACACTTACGCCATGCATATTTATATCTCCGTGCGTAATGCTCACGTGGAATTACGTGGAAACCTACTCCGCATAGTGTCTTCCACCTGCGTTATCGTTCTTATCAGACGCTCGCGTCACCTCCATCTCTCTCCCATACATACACTCCGTCGCTCTCCAGCTCTCAGTATCCCCGCGACCGTTGGGTTAAAAAGACTATATACCTACACACCGAGAACTCTACATTTGGTCTCGTCATCATGTCGTACTACCAGGGCCCAGGAGGCACGAACCAGAACATCGGCTTCATGGCTCAACCGCAGCCATACGGCGGCGTACAGCAGCAACCGCAGCCCTATGGCGCTGGCTACGAGAACAACTCCGAGTACATGACGCAGATAACGCCAGGGTACCCGACGGCACCGCCTCCCGTGGAGTATATGCGCCAGGCGGCGAGCTATCCCCACGTGCCGCCGACGATGCCTGCGCCCGAGCCCGTTAGGGAGACGATCAGGGAACAGCCTCAGGTCATCATTGTACATCATAACAACAACGACGACGACTGCGCTTGTCTGGGATGGTGCTGCAGGTGTATATGTGAGTCCATCGCCAGGCTCATCTGGACGCTCGTCATCATCGTCGCGGGGATCATCGTCATCGGCCTCATTGTGTACTTCGTCAAGTTCTATCGTCGACATCATTAGTGAGATACTGAGTGCGATGGACAGTGTGAGAATTTGCTGTAGTGCTGGTATTTTGTGGAATACCAGCTGGTGAACGATATGCGATATCCACGTGACGCAGAAGAGGAAAACTGTGACCGTCATCGGTGCGATGATGAGTCGGCGGAGAGACTTTGTAGGATACAACGCTCATAAATTAATTGTATTATATAGTTTGTATTATTAGTTGAGTTTGATTATGTTGTATTATATTTTAAAGTCAGGAGATATATTCGTTTAATTATTATTGTTTAGTATAGTTTAACGCAATACGATCAAAAGAGGAAATTATTGCGAGGTATGATTTTCATTATGTATGTGCGATATCCAAATATAGGTAACATACCGATGGTCGGTGGCGTTCCTTTGCGGAATACGGGAAAAAGGGTGGCGTGAGGGATGGTCAGCTAACTAATGTATTTAGACGGCATCGTCGTGCTCGACGTGACACGTGTAATGACATACTAAGTTTATTATTATAAATAAATTATTATAAATAAATGTTAATCATAATCGATCCATTACACAAAAATTTTTAAAATACCAATAAAATTGTAACGTTTCAAAAATAATTTTGCATTATTAATTGGAAAAACACCCTTCATCCTTTAAAAATATTTCTATTCGATTTTAAGCACGTACAGCAAATATAAATAGCAATAATGTGTGGCAGTTCCACTATTTGGCTTTAAGAAATTTTTAAATAATTGATTCGTGCACGTCTTCGTAACTTTCTTTTTTGCGAGAATCTCCCCCTCCCGGTATTTGAGTTTCACAAAGAGAATGCACACACTCCGGGAAACAGATTTTCGCGGGCATTGGAGAGTCGATTAACCTAAAAATGAAGCCCAGTGCATCTAATTCGAAAACCTTCTATTACCTTGAGATATGGGCAATCTCATCTCAAATAGTCTCTATTTCGTTAAAAAATTATGTCTCTTCTATCGACTGTCACATTGCAAGTATTTAAGATACGAAAATGAGGAATAAAAATTATAAATGTAGTCAGTAAGAGTTAAAATTTAAGCTCTGATTCGTTGAAAAAAAAATGGGGTTTTTCACCATTTTCTTACGCTATCTTTAATTGCTTATAATTTCCTGATAAATTAATATTTTTTAACGAATCAGAGCTTAAATTTTCATATCTTAAATACTTGCAATGTGACAGTCAATAGAAGAGACATCATTTTTTAAGGAAATAGAGGATATTTGAGATGAGATTGCCCATATCTCAAGGTACTAGAAGGCTTTAAAATTAGGCAAAAAGAAGCAGTTGTTGTGACATGCAGTCATTTTTAATAAATCACTCCTTACTGTCGCACGTCTACGTAATTCACTTTTCCGGACCTCACGTATCCGGACTATTTAGGTTTAAGACTTTTTTATATAATTGACTTGCTGTTGACCTTTGTGAGACCTTTTGTAATGATTGACTCGCTTACTGTCACATATCGAGAATTTCAAGACAAGACAATAATACTTTTCATATTGACTGACAAGACCAATACAAAAGACAAACTTTCAAGAATTAACAAGAGCGAGACAATAATTACGCAGAAATATTGTATTGTTTTACTCTCGTGAAGCCCTAGTCTATATACAGCTCGGTTTATACTCTAACGAACTCCATATTAACAGACCAACCACGTACACCCAACTATACTACTACTCCCCAGACCTACCACCGCCGCCACACCACCATACCTATAAGAATCCCAACGAAGCAGCAAACTAAGTCTCGCGGCTACGCCCTTCATCAGCGCAGTCGCGCCGCGCAAAGTTAGCTCGTCGTCTCTCCGAAATACGGAAGGAAGAACGAACGAACGAACGCGCTACTCGCGCAGGACCCGGAAGCGGAACGAAGAAACGAACGGAGCCCCTCTCTCTCTCCGTGAATTAGGGAAACAGCGCGGGCGGTTAAATATACACACGCGCGCTCAGCGGCGGCGGCGCTCGCTAATAACGTATGTAGGCGGCGTAAGTTAGCGCGCGCGCGGTAACGTATGTCCCACGGCTCGGTGGTCGGCGGCCCGCGCCCGTATAACAGATAACTCGCCGCGAAGGCACTAAAGTAGGTAATAAAGCTGGGAGGGAGGGAGAGAGGAGCGCGACGAGGCGAGCGAGGAATAACAATTTTCCTGCGGGAAAATATGTCGGCGAGCGAGCGAACGCTGAAAGACAATATAATGCGCAGTGTGATATTTGTTTCGTTCGTTGCTTCTTCTTTTTTTTTAAGGAGAGGGGGATGTGCGCGAGCGAGGAGGGCTATTGTCTTGGGAAAATGGCCTCGTGAATGTCAATTGCGCGAGAGAGAGAGCCGAGAGGTGGGAAAATGGAAGCGACGCGCCGGCGCGATTGCGAGGCGAGTTTTCGAGATTGGATAATAATGTGCTCTTTGATGGTAAGTGGCATGTGAGAATATAGCTAAAAGTGTTGTTACAGAGACGGAAATGAGTTTTTACGATTTGTTAATAAATGGAAATGTGCGGTTAAAGCTATAATGCGATGACGATTATAATTTATGCATCTTCGTGGTTTCGGAGTTATGTTTCTTTATTACTTTTAGGAAGCGCAGGAAGGTAATAAATTTAATGCTTGTACACGTGCGCTAAAATTTTAAACCATAACTTTTTTTTATTATGAGATAATGCTGACCTTCTTTGATCGATGACTAACTGTAGTAGAAAGTCTTTTTTAATAAGGTTACCGGAATAATTTCATCGTAAACGTAAAAAAGTCCTTATCTCTATTAATTATTGTATTTTTATTACGAGCATACAGTTAATTAAAAAAAAAATTTATCACGATCCCAATAAAAGTTGATATTTATAAAAACTTGAAAGCACGTCGTTTCCATTTTAGTCGCCTGGTAATTACTCTTTAAATTAACAACGGGTGACACTATTCACTCAATCGAGGCGGCAAAAGAAATTTCGTCTAAACACACACACTTATTGATTGATAATTAAATTCATTCTTTCCTTATACGTAAAAACAGTCATCAATTAAAATGTGCCGTAATCGATATCGATAAATAATGCTTTTTGCGTCAGGACTATGGCAAAAAGCGCGTGTCGTTAAAGTCAATCGATTAATCTAAATCAATTTATCGAGGACGCACGCGTTTATGGCTGCCATTGCTTTATATACTTCGCCGGGAATACTAAGCTCTAAACAACTAAATCAACTCGCGCTTTATGCACAGTGATAAAATTATCGCGTTAACGTAGAACACCACATAAGCGTGCGCAAAAAAGACGTTATTATGACGAAAATTCGAGATTACACGGTTAGTTGTAAAATTGTGGCCATTAAAGTGCTACTACTACTACTATTCCCCCGTCGGCGAGTCTTTCTTTTTTCGAAATAAAATTTCGCAAGACGTGCGATGGACGACGGGCGCGCGACAAGCGAAATAAGCCGAAGAATAAGAAACAGCCGCGCGAGCGAAGAAACCGGCGCGGGGGAAAAGGTAAAAAGGAGAGGAAAGATGCGAATCGGGGGAATATAAGTGCGTGGACGTTAACGCGAACACGAAGAGAGGAAAGAGAGAGAAGGAGACGAGCGATTCGCGTTGTCGGACATACGTTATTCGTCCGCGATCGGCCGTCTTCTCCGATATCGCCGCTCGCTCTCGGTATGTACGATTTCGCCTCGCTCGCGGCAATTATATGCATTTTATAGCGGTGCGCTGTTATTCGGCGACACGAGTAACTGCTTGTCCCTCCGTGACTTTAATTTTTTATCTCCTCCCCCCCGTTCTTTCCTTTTTCCACATTCCCCGTCGAATATATACGTATACCTTCGTACTGCGATCCACGTGTACATACGCTCCATATTAAATCGAGTTTTAATTCGGTCGTGATATGCGCGAGGCTTCGTTAAAGAGCAAATTACGCGAGGCATTCGCCGCCGCGTGTAAATCTTGTTATGATCCGCGACAATTAATGAAAATTCTATTTATTCGAGTACTGAGGAGCTGCGGAACGAGGGGGAGAGAGAGCAGCGGCGGCGGCAACGGCTTATCGCGGCGACCGATCGAGCCGATTTATTGCCTGGCATTCAACGGGAATTTTTCGTTGTGTGCGCCGCACTGCTGCTGCAGTATTAAATGAACGATAAAATATCACGCATTATGCGCGGAAATATACGGCTAATGGCTTTTTTCTGTTGCGCGCGCCCTCGAGGTTTATGATTCCGGCGGCGAGAGGTAAGGAAAAATGCGAGACTTTCAGGCCGGCCATTGTCGTATTAATTATGCGTGCACAGCGCGATTGTGTGGATGTGAATATTTTTTGATAATTTGCAGCGCGTGATGGAAATTAATTGCGGCATGGGGCTTGATGTAATAATAAGTGCATGGCATGATTAATAAAAAATTTTTCTTTAAATATTATAACAGTTTTAGTCTATGTAATAATGTATACGTTATATCATTCCTGAGAAACTAAACTATACGCTAATAAGCCTATAGATCGAAATCTAATATTATCAGCGCGCACTCCCGCATTCTCCAATCTCTTATAAGCTCCCGATCGCTCCATTTTCCCCGCGCATTCCGAATATGCATAAATTACAGCCGTTATCAGACCTATTCCCATACAAACGATAGCCATCTCTCTTGTTGCATAAATTACCAATGCGTGCGCGGCTAAAATTTTCGGAACCCGAATGCACCGGGGAAATTCGGCAACCCATGCGCCCCATAAATTCACGTACTATATTCTTTTCGCGCTTCGGGTGCAGTCCGCATAATAATAACATAATACCACGCAAAAATGCGTAAGTAAAGGGGGGACAGGAAATTAGATGATTCGCGAGATAAAAGCCGCCTTTGAAAACGGCGTCACAGCGCTCGCGATGGATATCGCACAGCCGGACACCTCAACCGCGATTGTTCGCAAAAACCAATAGGCGAAATGCTTTATTACCGCGGCCGTTACGTAATTCATATGTGAAATTAGGGGACCGTATGTGTGTGTGTGGGTATGCGATGCTGGGAGCGATATAAGCTTATAAATTTATGAGAGATAAACACGTTTATAAGGACGCGCGCGTGCGTATAAGCGCAAGTAGATAGCGATCGGTGAATATCGCTTTGAAGAATGCATTATTATACCGCTGATATCCGATATGACGTTACTTGATGCGGAATCTCATCCCGGGTAAATTGAAATATATTGCCATGCGAAGAGATTCAATAACGGGCTACTGACGCGAAGGATATTTATTTAATGCGCGTGACACGATCGCGGTACGTGTATTTAAAAATCCCGAGTTTACGGATTCGCCGAGACCGTAATTCGTCCCGCGGCGTCGAATAAATTTGATATGTTTTCTATAGATGGATTTATAATAATCAGGCACACGCGCGTGCGTTACATCGCGGAATCCGGTGTATATAATGTGTGACTCACGGATGGATGGAATAATCTAGCGCTATATGTATAAGTACTAGAAAAAAACAGCTCGATAGAAGCCTTTACACGGTAGAGTTTTTTCTCCACGTCTCTCGTGGCGAGTTATAATCGAACCTTACGGAGAGCAAAAATTTATTTTCAATTTAAAATTGAACGCTGGAAGCGATACGTGCGTGTATAAGTGTATGTATGTATATATGGGCACGCATGATTTGGGTTGATTGGATATTTTTTTCGTATATGAAATAAATCTGGAGAATGTTGAAAGGATATACATGTGAAATCTGAATTTGTGAGTCAATGTGTAACAGATTGACGTAAAAGAGATCGGGTGCGTGATGTTTCAAGCTACCGTAACTTTCGTCAAGTTTATGGCGGCTGAAAAAATAAATAAAATGCGGGATATGAAATTTAGGCTATAAATTTATAAAAATAAACACGGGGAACATGTTTTCCAGTAATATTCAATAATATCACGTTTCTAAAATTGTTTGACTTCAATAAAAACGCTACTTAATTATTAATAAATTACATCCTACTCGGCTAACATCCTCACATCAACCTACACCAACACTTCCAAACGAATCGCTCCACACCGAACCACATACATATAAAAACCCCGCACCTAATTAGAAATTTCGCTCTTACACGCGCTCAAACTGCAACGATAATTCACAAAAAACTCCTCCATAAATCCCGTCACCTCGAAAGCATCGTCCGCAAGCCAACTAACAAAAAAAAAAAAGACAACCACCTCTCTCGGCGACATCCAAAAATCGTCACCTCGCTCGCGCGCGCCTCATAACTCGTCGCTCGCGCGTTCGATTTAATTCTCCTTTTTACCCACCCCGCTTGCGCGCGCATAAATACACTCGCTTACACACAGCCAGGCGAGGTGTTAGAGAGATGTCGCCGCGGCGCGTGGGCGAGCGCGCGTTTTACATTCATCCCGCGAGGTATCATTTTCACGCGGGAAGAGAGAGAGAGAGAGGCTTTGAAGAAATACACGAGCCCGCGGGATAAATAACGCGCAAGTCTTATCCCCCCGGCCGACGTCCGCGAGTGTATAAATAAGGATTTCAAAAAGGCTAGATTTCGCGCGAAGGGGGAAAGAGAGTGAGAGCGTGTGGTGAAGGTATAGTGAGGTGGAGTCGGTGTGAGGGAGGGAATAAATATGATAAAAGGGTGAGATGTATGGGGTTGAGCTGTATTGACAGAGGGAATGGATGTGTGCGAGTGGAATCGAACGTGTATCTGTGTAGCTATGCGTTTTTCTATTTTGTTGATTTGGTTGGATATTTTTGATTTTTGTTATAAATGTTTTCTGAAGTACTAGAGTAAAAAAAAAGACAGAAAGAAAATATTTATTAATCCTGATTAATTGTAAAAGATTGTAAAATATGTTTGTCCAACTTTTATAGTGATTACAGCAAGTAAATGCAATAATACACTTTTGTGGTAACATTTTATTAGAGAAATAAAAACCGCAAAAAAAACATTTTAATTAATTTCTATAGCTTTATTCAAGAAGCAAATCCTACGGATTGATTTCATCAATCCTTTCTCATTCTAAAATATGATATTTTTTATAAAAACTGATGTTAACTAAAATTATACAGCTAATGGCTTTTACCGCAGGCTAAAATATCCTTATTTATTAGGTGTACGGATATTTAAATCCTGCCCATATACCGAGCGACCAAAAAAAAAAGAAAATTTACATTTTTATCAATATAATAAAATATACCCTATAAAAATTCATCGCGCGACAGGCTGAACGCGTCACGGGCCAAGATATTATACCGTATTAACGAGCACCTCTCTCTCTCTCCTCCAACAATACCGATAAATTCCCGCCAGAAATATGAGCATTACACAAATAAAGATAAAAGCGTATAATGGGAGAATAAGAGACGCTCACACTCACGCGCGAAGAAAATTTAGTCGAAAGTGAAATATACAGCGCGCGCGCGACGTAATGCACGAGCTGCGGATGAGGAAAGGCGCGCGCACGAGAGAGAGAAGATTATCTCTCTCTCTCCTTCTCTACTCCTCCTCGGGTCCGCGCGAGCATAAAGTGCTTCATCACGCGTTAAATGCCCGACGCAGGTACACGGGGCTCGCTAGGAAGATCTCTATCTGGCGCGAAAGAACGCGTTGATTTGGACTTGTCGTCGGAAATCCCGTCTCGGCTGTGGCGGCGGCGGTGGTGGTGGTGGTATTTCTGAATGAACGGACGCGTTTATGAATGAAACGAGCCGCGAGTCCGCTGGTCCCATTAAAGAGATTCGAGAATGGCCGGTTATGGCGGCGAGGGGGCAGGCGAGCAGCGAGGCTATTTTATTTATGAAAATTGACCGAGATGACGTTTCGGGTTACTGAAATTGTTTTGGAATGAAGGAATTCTTTTTTTCTCTCTCTTTCTCTTGTTTTTTTCGGAGGGGAAGAGGTTCGTTTTCTTTTTGGGTTGGGAATATGAGGTAGTTAGAGGGGTAATAAAGATACGTTTTTAGGGTAAAAGCTTATGATGTCGAAGTGGCTTTTCTATCTTTGATCTTGACGTGAAATTCTTTGAATAATTTATTGTATGCGATGTACGGAGGTGATTTTAGCTGTAGTTTTTATTAATAATAGTTGATAAATGTAAGATAATCCTTAGAAATTTTAATATTAAAATAAAACTGACCAAACTTTAATATAATAAAAAAAAAATTATTCGTTTTAATATTTAAAATTACACGAGCAGTTCTTTTAAAATAACCGGAAAAGTAATTCAAAATCAAATTTATCACCCTCCAATAAACGAATAAAAAATTATGACACACACCGATGTACAAAGATGTTCTCGTGGCCGGAATCGACCGTAAAAAAATATAAAACCAGCATTCTGGAGCGTAAAATTCGACAATGAACATAAAAGCCCAGCGAAGCAATCCAGGTTATAGGGTTACAGAGGAAATAAAGGACTCACGCGCAGCCAAAAACCAGACCATAACATCTCGCCCGCTGATGCAGCCATTACCGCACAATAACCGAGTCTTCGGAAACAGCCTCAATTTTTCGGGGAAACGCTATTTCGAGGATAGAATAATCGCTTTTTTCTCGAAAATCGAACAAACACTATATGTGCGCAGCGAGTGAGTGGGTGCATTTTCCCCTTAGATTTATGACGGCTCGCAGCGTGCGTGCTCATGGTATTTTTAACCTTTCGCCCATTACGAGACGCAAACGTTATCTCGCTTAATACACGTCTCGTGGATTGTGTCCCCGTGAACGATTGCTCCGAAAATTGACAAGATAGGCCTTTGAAAACTATGGGGGCCGATTAGAGAGCGTCTCACCTATTATATGCTTTCTCGAGATTTTCGTCATAGGGTATATAATTTATGCAGCGAGTTCCGGTCGCGGAGGAAAGTTTCACGGGGCTCTTTGTAAAAATAGGCGTGATATACGAAAATTGTATTTTATATATGTGTATAATTTATGGACGCCGGCGATTTATTGTTTTTTGAGGCGAGCTTATAGGGGGGACCGAACACGATGTTGCGTTTGTAATTCTCTGCGTGGTGTTTATTTTCGAGATGGGCTATTTTTGATTGAATTTTTTTGGAAAATAGACGATAAATAATCTGTCGTCGGCTGAGAGGAAAGAGTGCGCCGTGATTCCTCATCGTGGTATGTATTGTACAGCTACAAATTATGATTTTTATGGTTCGACTATTAATAAAGGTCGATGTTTTTTATCTTAATTTTTTTTTAAATAGTGATGTTTTCGTTTCGACGTGTCGATATGGAAGTGATCTATTTTAGACAAAGAAACCGTATTTAAAATTTCCTAAGAATTACACGATATAATTTCTATGAGTCTCGTCTACCAAGTTTCAAATTAGAACATTATTTCATGTTTATTTTGGTGCAACGTAGTACTCCCTAATGCCCGAACATCGCGTAATTTAAAGTGATTCTCAAATCATCGTAACTTTTGAAGTCGCGCGGAGAAGAGTTAAGAAAGGATTAACTCTGTGTAACTTTACAAAAATATCACGTATCTACACACCTAAACATAAAAGTCACCGTAATTTATGTTGACATGACTTTATTGCGTTATTTAAAAGTTCACAACTATGCGTATATCCTCTTTGAAATTGAAAATACCAAACATTAATGAAAAGATAATTTATTGCCTTTAATTTACACGAGAAAAAAACTATGCATTTATGAATTTTAAAATAATTGTTGTGTCAATAATGTGTAATATGATATATCTTCTCAAAGTGAAAATCTTTATTAGTTTTCTCTATATACACGTG
>UXGD01006798.1:0-11956 GCA_900474315.1 Torymus auratus
CAACCACACGAGGTCAAAAAACCCACTTAGCCCTTGCGGTGCACACCATATTTTTTGTAACACAAGTATTCTTCTTCACGTTTTTTTTTAAACGAAGCTTATGGGCAGCGGGCAAAAAAGAATTGTTTTGACACTCCGTGCGCAAAGTGTCCTCTTTACGCTCGCTTGCCTTCGCAAGCGCACAGGAAAACGGCATTTTGCGCACGCCGTGTTAAAAAATAATGTTCGATACACATGCGAAAAATTATTCTCGCACAAGTGTGATTGTTGATGAAACCCACGCTTGTGCCAAAATCATTTTTAACGCACTTGTATCGAAAATAACTATTTTTGTCCGCCGGTCTATAGACAATCACTTTCAGCTCGCATAATAGGTAAAAAAAACGCGAAAAACGTGCTTTTGTGACAAAAAAAAGTTTTAAACCTAAATAGTCGGGACGCGAGAGGTTTACGTACGGCACGTAGAAGAGGAAGGCACGCCGACGCCAGTTGACTATTTGGGTTTCAAGCCTTTTTAAATGGTTTCCTGCTAAAAATATTCTTTAATTTATTCTTTAGTTTATTGAGTTAATAAAGACGACTTTGTGTGAATTAAATAATTGTTTTTATTTAATTAGTTAATGATTATTTCGATAAATTATTACGATTAGAAAACCTCAAGTTATTTTCAAGACAAGACAAGATTCTTTATTTCTTGACATCACAATCTTGATATTGTATTGAAAACTGTATATAAATATTGTATCGATTATTGTCTTGAATATTGAGACAAGACAATACAATATCGAGATTAATCTTGCTATATCGTGCAGCCCTATTTCTTAGCATAAAGAAAATTCTCTATTTCCTTCAAGAAAAATCGTACAAAATAATTTGCCAGAAAAGGTTTTTTCTTTTGTAGCAAAAGGAATTAATTTGATCAACCAAATCAAGATTATTTTGTTCTTGGATCAAAGAGATTCCTTCTGCTTTCAATGGACTTTTCTCTGCGTGTAGTATTTTTATTACTATTCCCTCAACAGCGCGGTGTATTTTTGTTTGCTGGCGCCGTTCTCTGTCATATTATGTAAACAATCTCAATGAAACGCAAATAAATGACAATCTCGATAAGTGGACATACTTTATTTTTGACGATTTCCTCGCTGCGTTCCATCGGCTGGCGAATGACGACTGTGCGCGATAAACTTGATTTTTTTTTCTCTACTAGGTATCGTGTTATGTAAACATCGTAAATCAAACTCGGATTTCCACAAATTTCTAGTCGACGGTTTTGTTTCTCATTTTTTACTGAATGGCGGAGTAGCGTATGTGTGAGTCTGTGTGTTAACTCTTTTATGAGATTCTCGTCAATTATTCAAACTGACGAATAATATGGAGAAGAGTTGAATCAACTTTGGAGGACTTTTTACTGCAAGAGTTAAGTGGCTTATCTCTCAAACGACGTATCCAAACAAACATGGGAAGGGTTTATCCCAAACCACAAATTGCGAAGCAAAGTATGTTATTTTTAAAAATTCTTAAACGCGATTTTTCAGATGACTTTCTAAATCGCACGCATAGTATTCGTAAATATAAAATGCTTGTTTTATATATTATACTGTGCGCTTATTAAAATCAAGTCAATCGTGTACTTGTATTTTAATTGATTATTAATAGCCCTTTCAATCGAAATCATGAATATTACGCGCGCTAGCAATGAAAAATGGCGCATGATTCACGCTTGATGAATCGAATATTTTTTACACGCACAGATTTTTCTCACCGATTACCATAATATTTGGGTCATCAAAAAAAATCCGAGTTCTTAACTATACATACTCCTTACGGCCTTTTTACAAAAAGCGCGCCTATAATTTCCATTTCAAACAACATTAACCAGGTTAATTAAAATACTAGACATATTCGAGGACGTCTAAGGCGCGCGCACGTAGATTAATGTATTCAATAACTAGAACCGAATTTATTCAGTTTTATCGGTTCGGTATTTCGCAATCAATCGTCTATCTCTTAAAAATATCCGTAATCTCTATAATTAGCAGAGTTATTTTTACAAACAAACCTGCAGTTTTTTTAATTATTCACCGCCTAATACACGTGCGCTATCGTATAGATCAGTCGCAGCGCGTGCGGACCCGCGCCGTCTTTATTACCCCCATTAAACCTGAAGATTTCTATATCATCGCCATGTCTCCGTATGCATTATAAATATATATCGCTGGTAATTAAAATTTTTACAACTCAGCTTAAAAAAAGTAGAGAAAATTCGATCGGCAAGCTGTATACTCGCGTCTTACAAAATTTATTTTTCGATTACATCAGTCGTGCACGCGTACACACGTTCTCTCTTTCTCTATCACTCTCCGAGATCGTCGATCCCACCGAAAAAATGCGCACCACACTTCTCTCGCGCGATGATGGAGCCTTCGGAAAGTAACCGCAAGTCGCGCGCGCGTCTGTAGTATGTACGCGCAAGGAAAACAAATATGTGTATCGGCACAAAGTTATAGTGGTCGCGTTTTAATTGATATATGTACTCGACGAAGCTTCTCATGCGTGACACATAGCAGCGCGCCTATATGTTCGTGCTCACATGTACGCACATACGGACACTTGTGCTTATACCGCGGTAATAATCTCGCGCGCGCATGTTTTGACTAAATTGATAGATAACAGTTGACCTCTTTATGGAACTAGGCACGAATCGCGGGCTTCTGTACGTACGTACGCGCGTCTCTCTTGCTCACACATGCACACATAGCGCCGCATACCAAACCTCCACGTTCCTTTAAACACATTATTATTACGCACGCGTGTATACCCACCTAGTACACATAAGTGCGATTTAACTCATTCGCGCTCTTTCTCTTTCTCTCTTTCTCGACTTGTTTACCAAGTTTTCAAGAATAAAAATCTTTTTCCCCTGCGCGCGCCGCACTCGTCAAGAGCGAGCTCGAGCGCGGTTCGCATCTTTCACTGTCTCTCTCGCGCGCATCGCGCGATGATGACGATGATCGTGATACGGCCAACAGCGGGAGGGGGAGGGACGACAGAGAAAGAAAGAAACCGAGGCAGCCGAACAAGAATAAGAGGAAGATCGTCGTCAACGACTACGGCGACGACGACGAGGCAGGAACGCGCACGAGAGCTGCGCTAGAAAGAAGAGAGAGAGAGAGAAGCCGAGGCGCGTAAAAATCCGCTTGGCTCCGAGCTGGCTGGCTTTGCCGCTGAGCCACAACGAGGCGGCGGCGGCGACGGCGGCGGCAACCGATCGAGCAGACAACATGGCGCCGGGACTCGTTCTCCCACTCGCGCTCGCTTCGTCTCTCTTTCTTTCACTCGCGCTCACTCACTCACCCGCATGCCGATCGCCGCCGCCGCGGTGGCTCGTACATACGAGCATACATATTATGCCTGTTTATCAGTGTATGCGTGCGTGTATATACGCATATATACATGCATACGTTTGCACGATATAGACGGTGAAAATCAGAGGTGCGTCGTCACGCTGGGATGACGTTTCCCGTCGCGCCTGTCCTCTCTTGCTTCGTGTATTTTTTTCCTACGCATTTGTCTTTCTCGCCCGCTTACTTGCACTCAGTCACTCTCATTAACGGAAGTGAGGCCGCAAAATGGCGATCTCTCGCGCGCCTTTAAAAAACAGCAGCAGCAGCAGCATCGTTCGTTGTAGGCGACGATCGCATGTGCATCGTATGTCGTATAGCTATATATATGTAGGTACACATGTATATATGCATGTGCATCGGCCGGGCATATATTGAGAGAGCGCGCGGGCGAGGGAGCCGCGGCGTGCGCCGAACGAACGAGACAGCGAGGAGCCTGGCTGCTCTCCTCCGGTCTCTCTTGGGGCGCGAGGTGTGAAAGGCGAAGGAAGGAGGGCGCCTACGCCCGCGTGTATATAAGGCGCATATATACGACGGACGTACACACACGCGCACAGTGCCACCTAACATTCAAAGCCATACCTCGAGCGAGGCGAGAGAGAGAGAGAAAGAGCGCAGGAATGAGCAAGTGAAAGAGGGAGATGAAGGGAGGCCGAAAGGCACCACAAGGCAGTGGCGTTAAAGAAAGAAAAACGACTGGTGGCAGTGGCACGTCGCTGCTATGCTCTTTCTCTCTCTTTCTACCTTGCGCGCCTCCGCTCGCTCACGAACGTGTATATATATGCGTGTGCGCGCGCTAGCGCCTCGTCACACGTACACACTCATACAGTCTTGCTCGTTCCTGGAAGGGTAAACGGTCCGAGGGGCGGCCAAGCTCAGGCAGGCTGTGCGAGCACTATAAGCGGCGGTGGAGGAGGTGGAGGGCAGAGGGGGGGCCCCGCGCACACTCACACGCCTGCAGTCGGAAAAGGAGAGACCAAGAGCGAGCCGAGAGAGACAGAGCGGCGGCACCAGAGAGCGGAGGAGGCGCGCTCTGCTCGTATAAGTGGTGGCGGTGCTGCTGCTGGTGGGGGGGATATACAGAGACCGACACCAAATCGCCCGCTCGTGAGTCTGTGTATGTGTGGGTATACCAGGCAGTACCCAGGCTAGCCAGGCGGGCGGCAGGGCGAGTGAGACGGAGAGCGAGCGCCGGGTAGCGAGAAAGAGAGAGAGGAGAGTGTGAGTAAGGGGGGAGAGCGCCTCCGACTGCTAGTCTGGCGAGACAGGCTGGCAGGCGGCTTCGAGCCTGGCTGAACGGCAGTCAGTCGACTGGTGGTGTGCGCGCGCGGTCTGTGTGCGCGCAAGACAGAGACAAGAGAGAAAGAGAAGAGCGCCAGCAGCAATAACGACGACAGCTCTCTGGCCACGAAACCGGATGACCACGACGAGGCCAGCAGAAGCAGCAGCAGTCGAAAGAAGAAGAAGCTGCAGCAGTATAGCACAGCGAGGTCGGAAATTCGTTACGGCATTCTCTCTCGGTCTCCGAGCCTTCGCCGCCGCGCTACCTATAAGGAACTGCCTGCAGTTCTCCGGCGCCTACACTGGTCTCTCTGGTGTGTCCTCTCGGCTTATCCTAGACTGCGTGTAAGCGCCTGTCGTCACCGTGCCACCAGCAGTACATATAACCTTCGTAATCGTCGTCGCGACAGATAGCGCGAGGCGACCAGAGGTGTTCAGCAGCAGCAGCAGTGTGTGCGATATATATACAAGACACGCGTGACACGCGATGTTATGCGCCAGAGCGGCCGCCTATCATCACCGTCGACGTCGTGTGCAGCAGTGCTCTAGCAGCAGCAGTTTTATCTCGCGAAATAATAACAGTAGTGCCTTCGCCAGAAGAAGCCAGCCGGAGGAGAATCATCACAAGTGCCTTTTCGTCTCCTCTTGATTTCCGAGCGAGCGAGCCAGTGAGCGAACGAGAGAGAAAGATAGCCGCGCAGCAGCAGCAGTAGCGGCGGCAGCAGCAGAGATAGAGGCGCCACTACGTGTGGCTGGCTCCGTCTCTCTCTTTCTCTCGCAGTGTGTGTGTATATATTCTCTCGCGCGCGCCTCCTCCTCCCGTGTCTCTCTCGTTTTCCGCCGGGACTTTTGCCGTGTGTGTGTGCGAGAGAGCAGAGCTGCAAGCGCGTATTCAGAAGCAGCGGCAGCATTGTGTAACTCTTTGACTGTGTGTATGTGACCGCCAGTAGTATACATACTTAATACTCGTCGTCAACGCCGCAGCCGCCGCCACTGTCGCCAGTGTGTCTGTGCTGCTCGGTGCGTGATATATATATACATACATATCGGAGCCCCGCGTGCACGCGTGCGTACATTTCCATTGAACGTACAACCGCGGGCGCACGTTAACTCAGTACCCACCGGGTATATTATGGCCCATGAAGTGAGCGAGATACTGGGCGAGAGGAACAAGGTACGCTCTAGCAAGAACCAGAAGAGGATGCAGCAGCCGGCCGTTAAGAAAAGTGTCGGCGTGATGGGCAGCAGACGCATATTCTCGCCGGCGTTCAAGTTGAAGGTGCTGGAGTCTTACAGGAACGACATGGACTGCCGGGGCAATCAGCGCGCAACCGCCCGTAAGTATGGCATTCACAGACGCCAGATACAAAAGTGGCTGCAGTGCGAGGAGAACCTGCGCAACTGCCTGGCTGATGGAAACAACACCGTCGGGATTGGCAAGTCCGTCACGCGCACGTCTCCCAAACCCCCCAAAGACTACGTGGTAGTGGAGAAGCGTCATCATCAGCAGCAGCAGCAGGTACAAGTCCATCAACAACCACAGCAGCAACAGCAGCAGCAAATGCATAATGGCGCTGGAGCGCCGCCGCCGGCCTTGAACCTGTGCGTCGCCAGACAGCACGGCGACGAGCTGCTGCTGCAGCAGCAGCAGGACCAGCAGCGCCCGCCCCCTCCATCGCCGCAGCAGTCGCCTCCTCTTCCCCCTCCTCCCTCCACATCGTCGTCGAGCAACAGCAGCAGCAGCATCGTGGCGGCGCAGGCGCTCGCAGCCGCAGCCAGTCAGCACCAAACGGATTACAGATTTCATAGCAATGCCGTCACGGTTCTGCCGCCGCCGCCACAAGCTACCACAGCGCAGACGGGATATCCGGAACTCCAGAACAAAATCGTTCGTATGTCCCCCTACACCAACGCCCAGATGATAGATATGTATCAAGCGAGGGCCATCGCCGCGTTCCCCGATCCTGCCCTGGTACCTGCCTGCTATCGGCGTCACTCCGCGGCTATCGTACCGCAGGAGATCAATCGTTACGCAGAACTTCAGTATTACCGTCGTAGCTCGTCGCCCCGGTACCACGAGATTCAGAGTCCCATGCAACAGCAACAGATGAGTCCGGCAACGCTGTTGTTGCCAGCGCAGATAAAGATCGAACGTGCCAGCCCGGACTCGCGAACGACTCCCGGACCCATCGACGCCATACCCAGCGCATACAGCTCGGCTACGACGGCCACTGGTACCACGACGACGACTACCGATTCCATACGTGCTCGATCCTTACCCTCGCCCCACACCGATTTCATCCCCAAGAAGGAGCAGCTCACCGAGAGCGAATATGGACATGAGAAAATCTCTGCCATCAGTCCGGAAAGGCTCTCGAACAGCAATACGCCACCGGTCACGCCTTACTACAATATGTCGTGCCTACCCTTAAGCCCCGGTGACTCCGACGAGCCTTGCAGTACCGAGGCGTCCGACATCGAAACGGATCAGCAGACCAACGATACCCACGTCGTGCAGCGTAAATCCTACCCCGTGCGTTTCAAGCTCGAGGTGCTTAACGCGTTCCGCTATGACGACGAGGTCAAGGGCAACCAACGGGCCACCGCCCGCAAGTACAACATCTGCCGTCGGCAGGTGCAGAAGTGGCTGCTCCAAGAGACGGACCTACGCAACGTCTTCAAGACCACCGGTAACGGTGATCGTCAACGATTGGGACCCTTCACGGAATCCGTCAGTGAGGAGACACCCGTGGACCTGAGAACCAGCCACCCCAGCATCCCAATGATGTTGGCCGCGACGACAGCTGAGTTGGGACAAATCTCGCCACGGTCGACGAACAGCGCAGGCCCCTGCAGTTGCTGCGATTACAGAACCACCGCTGCTTCCTCGCCTCTCAACTACGCCATCGAGTCCTCCCTAACTCCACCCTACAGCGCTCCAGGCTGTTCGCTGTCCTGCTGTCCGGACGTCCCAGCACCCTCAAGCGTCGGCAGCAACTACTACTGCTACTCGCCTCCAGAGATTGACAGCCACAGCGTAGCTCCGGTCCACGAGTCGTCCCTTAAACGTCCCATCTGCACGCAATCGTGCTGCTACACCGAGGAGCCAGCGACCAAGCGGGCTCACCTCGACGACAAGAGCGACGCCGAAGACGGACAGGAAGAACCTATACAGGAGTCACCGCTCTGTTTGGTCAAGCCTAAACACGAAGATCCAGCAAGTACCAACTCAAAAGTCACCAAGGACGCGATCCTGTTCAAACCCTACCTGGACAACCCGGTGAGCAAGCCCAACAACAGATCCAGCCCCACCATCAGCAACGGTAGCAGCAACAACAACAACAACAGTAGCACCTGCAACTACAACGTTGGCTCGGGTAACGCTGGCCATCTGGAACTTCAGTTGAGCTTCAAACTACCTGCAACCCAGCAACCACAAGACCAACAGCAACACCTGCAGCAGCAGCAACCGCAGCCGAACGCCGACCAGTACTTGGGTTACGCAGAGGCCAGAAGCGCCTTCGTCAGGTATCCGTCGAACGGCCAATACTCGTAGTCTTCTCACACCGATAGCGCGTATTACTTGCCTTCTTTTGCGTTACAGATCTTATTGTTAATGTTAATCTGCGCATTCATCATTATTTACAATCTGCTTATTTAATAGGTACGAGAACGCCTGACTAAAATGAGATCTAGTCGACAAATGCTGTTTGATTCTTTTCTGAACTTCACTTTAGTAGAAAAAAAAATTGTTAAATATACAAAAGTATATTTTTTAAACTTTCGATTGCATGCATAAAAACGAAGAAAACTAGCGAATTCAAAAAGGATCAGACAGCAACAACTAGACGATGATTTGTAATAGTAAGAGGAGAGCAATCGACTAGTCGTAAAACAAAATGGTGACTAACGACTTTATTAACTTTATATAGTCCCTTGCTTCTTTGTACATACACTAAAAACAAAATCACAGCGCGGATTATATGTATATCAAAAGAAAATTCGGTTTCGTTTCCAGCGATAAATTGGCAGAAATTCGGTTACACGCGTGCCTGTGTCCTCTGAGGTCACGCGAAGGTCGCGCGTCCGCGTGTCGTCCTGCGCGCGACGCAGATAATTACGCGTTTTATTACGCGAGATCCGCTGGGGGAGGAGGAGAGAGAAGGATGGACAGCTTCGTGTCTGTCTCACACGTATAATATACACTGTCGCAGGAACGGCCAATCAGCAATGCGTGTGCGGCAGACACATACGTAGATATATGTATCTATATGAAAGCATCGCGCGATATCCCTCTCCCCCGCGTCTACGCGAGAAAGAGAGAGAAAAAGGAAACTCGCCGTGATACATCACTTTGAAGGGGTTCGCTTCCGTTGAGCAGTAGATCAACTTATTATATATACACACACACACACGTTATGTATAACGCATCTTTCTTTCGGTGTATGTGTGCTCTGATGAGCGCGCACATCCAATGCTTTATATATTCTTTTCATTTTTCTCTCTTATTTTATTCTCTTTTTGCATAATTCGTTTATACCTTGTACATATGTATATAAGAATATTCGACCGCCTAGGAGCAAAGATATTTTTTTACCTCATTAATTGATGATAGGAATTATCTGATTAACGTATTTCTCATCGTACATGTACCTATACACTCATACATATATATATTTTTCAAAGAAGCCTCGGCCTTAAATCACGTAAAAAAATTGTAAGATCGATCGAGACAGACAGAGTCCACTTGTGTGTTTGTGCCTTTTTCTTCGGTGGCCTAAGAGGCGCTTTTCGAGTCGTTCTTCCGCAATATGGAAGAACCGTCGGTGCTTCGTGTAAATATATTTATATACAATATTAAATCGACCGCGCAGATAAGCGGTCTTCCCGACGAAATTGCGTATGGACCTCGTCGTCCTTTTTTATTTCGAAAAGCGCTGAGATCTCGTAATCGATGGTAAATAAGGTGAAAAAGAAATCATATATGTTGATAAATGCAACTCATGTGCCTTAAAAACGCATTCATGCGAACACATACACACACATATACACGCACGCACGCGCGATATACGAAAATATTTTTAAAGAGAAGCAATCTTTTTCTCATTCTAAACAGTATTTTTTTTTCTCTCGGGCTGCGAATGAAAATCTTCCCGGCGGCGCGTACCGTCGGCGCACATTTGCTGAACTATCGTTTTAGCGCAAGCATAATATTAAGACTGATAATAAGTAATAAAACGAAGAAAAAGCGTTTATATATAATAAGTTCGGGTTTGAAATATTCGTAATTAGCGAAAGTCTTGATAAATACTCATTCTGGAACGATAGTTTTGCAAGTCGACGTGTTTAGCGACGGAGGAAATCAAAAAACGAATGACGACCACTCGGCAGGTTTTCATTAGCAGCCCCGATTAAGTTCTTTTCATCGATGCGCTAATAAGGAACAAGACATTTCCGAAATCACAAAGGGATTCGCATAACGCGTGTGATTCTTATCTTATAAAACAAAAAGGGTCGAATGTGCCTTAGTCCCGCGCGACCCTAACGCAACTAACTCCAGTGGCGTTAGAGCGACGGGTCGGGATGTACAATAATAATAAAAAAAACAAGCAGTTTAAGAGTTTAAAAATAACCGTCGTTATTAAGATAGATAAACTATAATAAGCCATAATACAATGACAAAATGCCATGTTTAACATAATGAGTTATATATATATAATTAAAGGTATATAATATTTGTATAAGTAAACCGAGCGTATCGCCGAATGACTGAAACAAGGAGCTCGAATCCTCGCGCGCGCGTACTTGCGGGCTATTCGACTCTGAGCATCCAGGCGTTATTTCGATTGCCGACAAGAGTCTATCATTATTGTATTAATTGAAAGTTATAAATTAATATCGAAGCGAAAAAAAAGGAATGTAAAAGAAGGGCAGACGAGAAGAGATCCACAATCAATGAATGCAATGGTGCGAAAGATAGGGACAGGTGGGTTCTTCTTTGTACGAGTTGCGACTGGTTAGAGAAAAAAAATCGTTTTTTCGTGCAATCATCCATTACATAGTTTATTATTATAGACTTTAAGAATTCTACAACGAGATAAAAGGACAAAAAAACTGTTTTCGATATGCAAGAAATAACAGAAGCAATTGTGACTTCAGATATACGAATTAAAAAATGTTGTTATTATATTTATAAGTGATCGTGTCGAACGCGTAGAAAAAGACGAAGCAAAACGTTAAACAAAAATTTTATTCGAAAATTAATGATGAATATTTTTTATTACATCGGGATTTTGCTTAAATATACGAAATATTTATGTGACGTCGAGGAATAAGAAAAATCGCAATCGTGCCTTATATACATTGTATGCGGGGAAATCTGCGATTTCAAAATGTGATACAAACGGATGAAATTTTTTTTGTATGAGTCTTTGTCGTGCCTGAAACCGGAGAATATATATATTTATATTTAATAATTAGGGGATATTATATACGAGTATGTGTAAGTGGAAAGACAAAATTTTTGTAACGAAATTTTCTTGTTGTACGAGAGGGTTTTCGGAAAATTGTGATTTATTTTGACATATCGACGCTGAGATATGAAAATGTGAAAGATGACAGACTAGCGAAACATGGAATGTCTTTGTGCGTGAATGTGTACATGTTTCAAAAGTGCAAAATTTTGTAAGTAAAATAGATGCGTTTATCGACTTGTAAAAAGATATCTCGAAATACTTTTAAATCGTCCTTTTTTCTACGCTCTAAAATAAAAATATATTGTATTGATAATTATTGTATTTTTAATAATTATTGAATGTTTATGCATTCAAATATGCGCACGTATATACGAATATACGACAAAATAGAAAATATGGAATTTGAGAGAAATATAAGAGATTATTTTAAAACTAAAAACTCATGTTGTCATTCAACAAACCCTTAATTATTATCCAAGTACCTTAAGATACCTTTATCCAATTTGACAAATCCTCAAACTAAGTAAAATTATTATTATAAAAATATTGAACAAAATTAAGATTAAAGTTTCAAGTTGCTTTCGAAAATATTAATTAATTTAAACCTTAAAAATTGCACTAACTTTTTATTACAATTGTTGTTTTCACTGCATGTCTTTGACTTTTTTATCCTTTGAGATTTAATATAAATTTAAATATTTTAATCTTAGAATAAATTTTATACAATTCTTCGACACCAGCAAAAACAGAACTGCCGAAAAATTTCTTCACCGATGGTACTCACAAGTATCTTTGACT
>UXGD01006799.1:0-11956 GCA_900474315.1 Torymus auratus
AGAGAGAGAGAGAGAGAGCGAGAGAGAGAGAGAGAGAGAGAGAGAGAGAGAGAGAGAGAGAGAGAGAGAGAGAGAGATACGGTACTGGTGGGGATGAAAGGTTTGCTTAATGGGATGGTGGGGTGATATAAGGTTTGTAGGGAAGTAAGAGAGTGGATTCGTTCGGTATTTATTTTTTTCTATAGGTGTTTATTTTGAAAGTTGGTCAAAGTTTGGGAATTGAACTTTCATTTCGAGATTGAAATTGAAAATCGATGAGATTTATTTTATCGAGGATGGTCGTTTCTCTTTGGTGTTTATCAAAACTTCAATTAGGTATTTGATTATAAAGCCGAAAAGAACATTATTATGAACGAAGTATTTTGTGATAAAGATGAAGTTAAAAACGTGAGTAATAGTAACAGTAATAGTTTATTCCAGAGTAAATTCATATAGTATTACAGTAGGGGCATAGAATTAAATTTTCATTCATAAAAATCTCATTTGTAATGATGGATATTTTACGCGATATGCGGGTGAAAATACGAAAGAAATATCAATGAAAAAACCATTAACGCGTGTAGTGCGTTACTTGTATTCCGTTCACTTGCTATGTGCTTCAAACCATGAAAAATTTAATAAAAATCTCGAGAAACCGATCACCTCGAAGAAAATTCCGGCACGCCATATAGATACGAGGTCAAACGTGTCGGGAGCAAAAGAAGCAAGCGCCACCAACTTTCTCGTATCGATCAGAACCTCCCACTTGAGTTTTCGTGCGTGTGATGAAAATTTCCCCTCCATACGCCCAAAAAACCTACATCTGGTCATTCTACGATTATCATTTTTAATGTCCCGCGATCTATATAGCAATGCAATAAGGTGTTGGTGCTACATCCACATTGCGTCTCTCACTCGATAGTACGCTAGAACGTGTAATGCTCAAACATTCATATACCAAATTCATAAATGTGACTTTCCTAAGCATATATTATTGATCATTTCATTACCAACAAGAATAATAACTACATATTTTTTTCATCTTTCAGAGAATTTTGTCTATATTGATTTTTTTTATCGAAGCATTAAAAATGGTGAATATGCTTAATTATTTGATTGAAGACTGTAGATAATACTGAGAAGAGCTTTCTAACCGTTTAAACTTTCGCTCCACAGGTGTCAGCTCAGTGCCATTGCGTAGGCGCACTGGACCTCTTCGCGTCTACCGCTCGTAACCGCTAGGCGGCGTAAACAATCCCGCTCGTGAAACGTTTTCTAGGGCATATAACAGCCTGCAAACGTTGCAGCATCACTTTTCAGCCTTTTGATTAAGAATACAAGTGTATGAAAAGTGCTATTGGAACGCCTGAATGCAGGGAATCCGTCGGCACTCATTCTGTCACAAATCATTCAAAAAGAGTTTTAAATTATTACTGACCGAGAAAATTAAATTGTAGAGATAATTTGTGTCCTTGTTTAGCTCCTGACCAGTGGATTATATAGGCTTCTGTGTTTTGAACAAAATTAACAGATGTATTGTAAAATGTATTTGTTCAAATGACATCTTTAGATATTATAGAATATCCGTTTAAAACGAAAAAAAGCAATCGCTCCACTAATTCCAAAACATCTAAAGATGTCATTCGAACAAAATTTTGCAACACATCTGTTAATTTCGTTAGAAAAATTTGAATGTACAATCTTTTAACCACTGGACTTTATTTATAGGTACCGACTTACGTTTATGAAGACGTGTATACAAGCGGGGGGATTCGTTCCTGCCGTCGCCATCGTCGTCGTAGCGCTATCGACTACCTTTTATTGCTTAGCCATCACAGCGTTTGTGTACAAAAGTTACATCTGTAAAAGAAATAATTCACAAAGAATTTCGTTCTTACTATAACAAAATGATTGCATTTAAAAAATTTAAACGTATCTGATGGTTTTTCAAATCCCATCCTCGCGTATTTTCACCAAAAGAAATTCGTAATAACCTATCGTGAAACGAAACTATCGAGAACTCCAAATCACTTGAAACTGTTATGTTGTTATGTAGTTTTTTTTCGGTAAACTTAACAAATATATCTACATATTCAAAACAAAAAATGTTTAACTAATTTCACATGTTATTTGAACTTTCCGTAAGTTCGTTACGCGAGTTACTGATGGAGCGATTTTGCGAGGAACTGCTTTTGGAAAAAAGCAGTTTCATTCGCACGATGCATCGCGAAAAATGTGTCAAGGCGACTGATCAAAAAGGTTAAATTAAGAAAAATTTATTCCCCCACTAAAACTCTATTTATTGCGCACTTATTTTTAACGAGGGAAAGAGAGAGAGAGAGAGAGAGAGAGAGAGAGAGAGAGAGAGAGAGAGAGAGAGAGAGAGAGAGGAAGAGTGAGATTCTTTGTTAATGTGACGAGCGTAAACGCTCGCGCGCGCGCGTGACACGCGGACTCTTTTCGAGCAAACGTCACCTCGCGACAACACAAAGTGTACGCACGTATTATACGTACACATACTCTCGCGCGTCGAGTATATATACACTTATTTTTAGCTACGCTTATGTATATCGGTACGGCCTGTCGTGCGATTTCTGTGAACATCGAGGTTAAAAATAGATTGTGTTGCCGTGACGAAATGACGACGCGATGATGATAATAATGCCTGCATCGTGGGAGAGAGACATAGAGAGGTGGAATTTAGTTGTTCTTTTGTCAACACGCAGCCACCGACGAGCTATATGAAGCCGTTTCGCGGCTTGTTTGACGAGTCGTTTCGAGTTTTTAGCAGGTTGAGAGGACCGACACTACTGAGCTCGTTAAAGATTAGATCTAATTCAACGGGAAGTTTTTTGTGTCGGTAGCCGAAAATGACTTTGTTATAGGAACCGAAATAAATATTTTAGGAAATGTTGAAATTTTTTTTCGACTTTTTGATGTTACGTCATGTATCCTAAAATAAACTTAAACTCATTAGTCAATTTTGTAATTTCGTGTAAATATTTTTATCATGTTTCGCTTTCAAGCGATATTGTCTCTCACAGGAAAATACACTTCGAAAGTTTTGAAACCACAATCGGTAAAATGCAACATGAAATCGTAACCTTCATCATTCTTTCAAAAAACCTCTATCTCGCACGCTTTTCCCTCTCAACGACAGGTGCACCACCACAAAGCTACTTATAATATACACACCACCGCGCCTCAGAATTTCCCCGATCTACGCATTCCACGCGCTTGCGCGCACCTGCCCGTAGTTTTCTCTCTCTCTCTCCTTCGCATTTGCATTATAGACGTCGGGAGAAGTCACGTGCGTTGCGCGGCCGCGTCATCGCTCGCGCATGCACGCGTTTTCCTCGGCGAAAATCGCGGCTGGAATTCCCGATATAGGCGCGCGTTGCAGCGCTTTTTTTGGTCGCGCGCACTCGCGTGCGGGGGTTGACGATCTCCGATGTGACTGAGTGAGTGAGTCATGTGAGGGAGGAGGGGCGATTCTCTTTTGTTTGGAGGCGCGATTGCGCGACGAGATAAGATATAGGCAAGCGCGTGTGTATAGAGGAGGAGTAGGAGCTGAGGGAGAAGTAATATTTGCAATAAAATTTCTTTGTTAGGTGGATGGGACAGAGGTGTTCGGGTTTCCATAGGGACGATATACAGGTGGTTGGTCGAATGTGGTTGATATAGGTTTGGAGGTAAAAAGAATTTGAATGAATTACTATAATTTTCAGTACTTTAAACGGTAATTAACGGTTGGTTTTCCTGATTAGTATGAAGAATTCGAAAGCTTCAGCCTGCGATCAAGTTCTTTATTATTTTATGCCATATTAACTTGTTTTCTTTAATTCGATTCAATCTAAAAGAATGCCGTAGATGCAGTTACGACAATATGACATTCTTATATAGATAAATGTCGAACACGTGCTCTATATACTTACAATTAACATGACCATAAACTACAACCTTAATTACCATGCCACCTAAACAAGTAAACGACTTCTCCCACCTTAATCAGAACATCAAATTCCACCTCCACCCAACCGTCAAACCTGCAACCTCTACACTCCTCTGACTCACCAGATTATACACACGTGGAAAATCGCGGCGCGCGCAAATCGGCATATCTCCGGCTTCGCCTCTATACTCTTTGTCTTTGTTATTCCTCCGCAGCGTCGAAATTTTCACCGACCTCTCGACGATTTTCGCTGCGTACGTACGTACCCACGGAGCCGTGAAGTGGCGTAAGGTCGCGCGCGCTGATTGCTAAATGCTCATTGACGCGCGGCGTCGCAAGCGCGAAAATGCGGGAGAGTATAAGCAAAAAGAAAGAGAAGGAGAGGAGGAGGTGTGGCGCCGTTAGATATGTGTATTATACAGATGGTATAGGAGACATTATCGGTGACGAGGGTACAAACGGTAATTAAAGGGACGAAAGCGTTGATGGAATGGTTTTGCGGGTCGTCTCAATTTTTTTCTTCTTTTTTTTTTCATCGTTCGCAGAGGCATCGGGACACAGTGCTTAAATTTTCCTTAATTATCGTTGTGTCTTATCTTTTAACGAATGTTTCGAAATTACATATATACGCTTCTATATTTCGTTATCAGCGTTGCTTATCAAACGCGCGCGAGTATATACATAGAATATTTTCGTATTAATTATACCCCCCCGCTCTTGACCTTTTTAGTCTCTCTCTCTCTCTCTCTTCCACGCAATTACATTTAACCTTCTTTGTCTATATCCCCTTCATCACATCATTACCGTGAAATTGCCCTCTCGCGTATATTTCGCGTTATTCTTCTTCCTTTCGTAGCCATTCCTTCTATACATACCCCTCCCCACATACACATCGCCACGTGCGGATATCGCACACCACAATGCGACGAAGAAAAAAAATCAGATTACATACACTGTACCGTTACAAATCCTCCAAAGCGAGAAAAGAAAACTCGCGGGTATATATACATTACGTGTAGGTCGTCGTCGTCTATTCGATATAACTTCATTGCCCAACCACACCGCTGCCGCCGATACACCTCGCCACACAGCACGTATAATTTAATGCAACATTATTTCCATCGCTTGGAAATCACGAGCGCGGCGTAGCAATCCTCTTACTCGGCAGCAGCGCAGGCCTCTGTATAGTGTGTTAAGTCATCCGTGCGCGCCTGCGGTTTGCATCAAAACATAGTGTAGGTATATACCGGCGCGAGAGCGCGCGCGGCTCTGGAAAGAGAAACTTAATAAAAGGGTTCGCGCAGTGTGTCTCTCTTATTCGGCGAATTAGCGCGCGAGCGTTGATGGCAATTTATATGCCGCAGCGGGCATAGTGCGACCGAAACTAAACGAGGGTTTGTATTACGCGCTTATGTAATTGCTTTATTATTAAGTGTGACAAATCTTGTTTCTTGCATCGACGCGCCTGCGCGGCTCTATGGTCGCGGTGTGGATCGGGAGAGAGGAATTCCGTTGGGATGTATATAGGATGATACACGTTCGTTGGTATTGCGTAACGCGATTATTGATGTTTCGGAGCAGCGGGCCCTATTGTTTTTCTAAGCAAATCGCGCGCGCACGCTTACGTGATCTCTCGCGTGATTCGAGTCGATCGATCATACACACTATATGTATACGAGTGTGGTAGCTCTCGATTTCTCTTCCAAGCTGATCGTCACTAATTTTTTTTTTCTTTCGGGATATGAACATTATAATAATCATGGTTTCTTGTTGTTTTTCACGATGATTGAACACGTCAATGTTGTGCGAGAGAGGTAGATTCTCAATTTGAACGTGTATTAGACATTCCAACAACAGCGTTCCGCGAAAAAAAAATATTCTACAAAACACATATTCTATACGATGATTTTTCAATCCAACTACTGCGTATATATCAATGTTTACCAGGGCCACTGTATACTGTAAATCTTGTTTTTGTGTTGTTTTACGCTTATCGAGGATATGAGGGGGGCAACATTATATACGCGCTGTCGAGAGAAAGAGAGACCCAGTTAGATAATCTTCAACTTCAAACGTTCTCTCTATGTATGCGGGTCTTTTTGAAGGCGCGCGCGCATGTGCGTCATAATATTACAGTCATGTCTCTCTCGCGTATACCGTTATAATAGCTGACGAAAAAAGTCATCGAGTTATTCCATAACGTTTCGGCCGGTCTGTAGGCTTTGGACTCTCTTTGAATCATCGAGGCAAGTATGTGGGTAACATACACACTCGAAACGTTGGGTCTTTCTAATCCTTGTGTGGCTTTGAATGTAGGCAGGAGGTGTAAAGTCGTTTGAGCGCCGGATTTTAAAACTGTAAATGAATTAGTAAGTGCGGGGATTATGTAGGATTATGGTTCGTGTTAGGTATATCTGTATAAAAAGTTAGTTTTTCGAGTCTGTATAAATCTATATGAGTGATTGTTTGATGATGATGAGCGACCAATGCGGAAACGTGTATTATTTGACAATCACAAGTCGGAGAAACAAAATCAACGAAGTTTTATAGTTTCTTAATGCACATACCTTATATATAGTGCGTTTTGTAATGACGTTCTATCAAACAAAGAAAGAATTAAAAAACCATCAATAACAACTCGATACCAAATTACTTATACCTTACTCTCTAAATTTAAAATAGTGGAAAATCCACTAAGAGATAAAACTCGTGCACTGCTGAAATAGTGACTATGCATTCCGAAATACTGGGCATCTATTTTATTAGTGTATATTAACTTTTTTTAAATAGTTAAATTTCGCTGTTTTAATAAAGTTAATATATTATATATTTGACTATTTCGAATAAGCGCATAGTCACTATTTCAGCAGTGCACGAGTTTTATCTCTTAGATAGTGGATTTTCCACTATTTTACATTTAGAGAGTAAAATTTCAAGCTTATAATCAACGAACCTCAAACCTCAAAGCCTCCTCGTAACGCATTTCAACATCTCTCTTATCGCAATAGCCCCGATATTTACACCGAGCTATCGTTGATTCCCAGCTCGCCCTCCCACTATATAGAACAATACATCATCCATCCTCTCCACAATCACTTTTGGCCCATCTCTCACTAAACTTTCTACGACTTCCGGGTACATATCAGCCCAAAAAAAGAACTAGCGAGCGAGCGAGAAGAAAGAAATTACCCAACAACGCATCCAATCGGTCCACTCAACTCCATTCCGCTCTCTCTCTCTCTCCCCCACCAACATTATTTCACGGCGCGCACACCTTCACCTCGCGCTCGATTTCTCGATATCGGCCTCTCCCACCTCCGCGAGCGGCTAAAAACACTTTCACCCGCAGCCGCGGATTTCTAACGCGCATGTATATACATACACGTATGCGCCGCGCTGCAGCCGCTCTTTCGCCACGGTATTACAAGGAGAGCGCGTGTGGATGTGTAGGTTGGTTCGAGAGCTGTGTGTGTGTATGTAGCCGCGATTATCCTTGTCGACACACGCCGCGAGCTAATTGTCCCTCCCGCCGTGTGCTGCTTTTTTCGTGCAACAGCGTGAGGGCGTGGTGGTGGTAGTACGCAAGCGCTGGTTTTTGTCAAGAATCGGTGAAATTCGAGAGTATACGTAAGATATAGTTTTTTCCAAAATTTTATAGCACGGGAGTACAGAATTTGGAACATTTGCATTTTGGTAATGGAAGGTTGAGGGTTTACAAAGTGCACATGAGGGGGATTGTAAAAGCGCACCGCACGGCCAATCAAAACTCGAGCTGAATCGGTATATTACATGTCAAGGACGCGCCTGCTGACGATCAACTTTCCATTAACGAATACCAGCAGCGCACAAACCTCTCGTATTAATAAGTTGTATTTCACCTTTACACACACACACATCACACAGGCATCTTTCGAAATCGGGTTTTCGATTTTAATCTCCTCAAAGTACCTTGATTAATTCTCGCGCACGTATATGAAAATACACCGGAGTAGAGTAAAGGCGATTGCGCACATTTTTCCACTTTATATTTCGTTGTTCTATACGATTACACATACCGCATACGATATGCAAATACGGAAAAAGGGATAGAGGTAGAGACGAAACAGCCGCGTGTACATATAAATACTGGTTCTGGAAAGCGCGTGATCCAACTTTTCGTGAGCGCGCGCACGCACCTATATCATGTAACTATAGGCACAACGCACGCCGCATGTAATCACTAATTTATATGTCTCAACTTGTCTCTGCACTCTTGGTCGCGGCTCGAATTGTCGCCGCGCGCGTTGAAAGTCGCGATCGGAGAGTAATTCACACAACCGCGAGCTTGGTTTTTTTCCGTTTCGTATATCTAAAAGTCTCGCGCGACGAATTGTGTGTGTGCGCGCGGCGCGTATATAAAGAGAGTGGAAAGAAAAAGAAACTCATGCGCGCGTTTTTTCAAACGAAATTAACATCATTGCATACGGAATGAGAGGGTTTAGAAAACGGTGAAAGCCGATTAACTGGTCTCCTAATACCCGATGAATCGCGCGCGGGACGACGATGCACGTTCAATTTGTAATTGCCGCCGCGGTGTGAGCGTGTAGCGGTATATATACCTATATACACGAACTCTTAGCGCGGTGTTTCACGTATATAACGCGTGTATCCGTCGATTATCATACACACAACGAGATTATTCGAGTTATACCGTAATTATACATAGCTTTTATTACAGCGCTTTTAATGAAAATATCTCAATATATATAATACTCTTTAAAGAGTTGGCGCAGCGGTAACCGATCTCTCCTTGAGTTAAAAAAAAAAAAAAAAGAAAAAGAAAAAAACCCAAGCGTCGTTTAGTTCGGAAAACTTCGGAGACTGCTGTGGTGCAGTGTGCAGTCTTTCTTTCAAAAAAGGCGCGCACGTAGGCAGGGAGACCTTGTGACATCGAGTTAAAATCAATGACGCGGAAGACGAATTTGCTCGCTCCGAAAGAGGCCCTTCTCTCTTTCCACACAGCACGATTTATCATCCAAATTAAAAAACGCTTTATCACATCACAGAGGTACAGCTACAGTACAATGCAACCCGCACACACATATATACGACGATTTCGAGTCGAACGTTACGTTATATGTGTGCGCGAATATAGGTCAAGGACAGGATCATCTCATTAACTGTACAATAGGAGACGCGTGTACATAGGTATATATAATACACACAACCTCTCTCTCCACATCCGTACACATTTAGAGGCATTGTCTTATAGAGACAAGCAACATTTGCCGCATGGAGCGGAACAAGTGTCTATATATCTCGGATTACAACGAAATTCGGCCCGATGTGGATTTCGGGGTCACCAAGATTACTATATATGTGCTGTGATTCACGCCCGGGCCGCGTGTACAGTTAAAAACCGGTAACACGCGCACTTTCTCGCCGCGCGCCGCGGAATGTTATATACACGCACGAGTATATCTAGGCGGCGGCGCTGGCTCTTGGATATGATGATAATGACGATGCTGATGTTAACATTTGGGACAATTCGGGGAACCGGGTGGGAGAACGACGCTGCTGCGAGTTTACGTCACACTCTGCGCTCGCGCGCCGTTATTATCGGCCACTTTCTAACGCGCGCGGCGTGGCAGTGGCTGCAGCGCACTCAACTCGCGCGGTCGCGATGGTGTGTTAAGTATAAAGCATCGATGCGAGGTCGGCGTTTGTAATATTGCGTTGGTTGTTGTAATGGGACCTTGTCAGGGTCTACAGGAGGTTAGCGATAGGAACAAATACGAGGAATAGGACAGTATATCTGTTCCTTTTTTTTAAATAAGCTTCAACCACGTGTGTATGAGTGACCCTTGGTTCGATCACCCGCCGCGAGCGCAGATTATAGAGCGACATAAGAATCGCGCATGCCGACCTATCCTGGAATCTTTTCCGCGTTCCGCCTCTTCCCTCCCCGCGACTGACTGCGCGCAGGTGAAAGTCGTGAAGAGCGAAGACGAATGGCCTCCTTCTCCTCCCCCTCCACACACAACTACAGACTACGCGTATATATATACCTTCTCTCGCGCAACGGCCTCGAAGACATACGCGTGTATATGTGTGTATATCGCTGCACGCGGGAGATAGATATATTCCGAAAATTCTCTGCATGCGTCGCAGTTTGCTCCTTTTCGTTTTAGGAGAATGCATATAGAAGTGGGAGAGATGTATGAACCGGTAATTTTCGAGAGGCGGATTGCGATAATGTGTGCGCCGCTGGTTTGTGTATAAGTAAGAGGGAGGGACATGATGGTAGAGGGAGGGAGCAACAGCAGCAGCACGCGCCGAGAGAAAGTGAATTGAATAAAAGGATCTGCGCGTGATGTGGATGCGATGAGTTATGGTGGATTTTTCGGGTATGGTAACGTAGTTATGTTCAGGCTGGAAGGTTAAAAAGTAGGAGATATAGAGGTGCCGAGAGAGGAATTGCCGAAAATTATATGCATCGGGTCACCTTGGCTCGCCTTGACCGAGTTCATCGTTGGCGATTGATCCAATTCTCTCGTATATATAAATATACTGTTTTGGCGCACGCGATCATCGGGGATTGTTTTAATCGAAATATTCGGACTGCCAATTGACCCGTAGTATCGGCGTCCACTTCTTTTTCCTCCTCCTGCTGCAATTTCGACGCGACCTACTCGAAGTTAGACAACCGACGCGGCCAATTCCAAAGTTTGCTATAGATGAAGAAGAAGAAGAAGAAGAAGTGGAATGGATGCGGCGATCCTCGGGGCACAGAAACAATTATGTGTATATGGTCTTCCGATAGAGGCTCATTTGGGTAGGATTTTATCGGTTTCGGGAACGACCGGTTTATTGCGGTTCTGATTTAAGGATTGTCGAGAGGAGCGGTTAGAGGATACAAAGTCTAAGTTTATGGGAAAAATGGACGATGAATATAGATGGGTGCTACGGAATCGGATGGAAATTTGGGTTTCGGTTGTTTATGCGTTTTCAAAATTAGAAAGTCATCCATGTTGCACGAATATGTGTGTGTGTCCATTTAAAGTGGCATATAATTGTTGAGATTACTGCCCAGTCTGACTCGAACCGCTTATAACTAATATTATGCGGATCGTTCGGCTTTTATAATTAACAACGCACGCGTCTAAACCTGAACTAAACTAAATCACGGAGAAAGTACACATATCGCAGGGAACAAAACTCAGCGTCGAAGTAGCTTACAACTAAAACGAAAAAGAAATCGTTTTTTTTTTGTTGTCTCTCTCTCTCTCTCTCTCTCTTTTCCACTCTAAAACAGAAAGATGTAATTTCGTATACGGCGTTTTGAAAGCGAGCGCGCATTAAATTGCCAAAGAGTCAATCTAAGTTACCTACAATTCTACGCGGCGCGAGCGAGGCAAGAACATAATAGTCTTTAGAAACTAGTTATTGATTGCTTAATCTTTTAATACGCGGCGAGAGGCGCCCGCGCGTACCTATGGTATGCATCTATACGAACCTGCGGGCGAAAAATTATAAAACAAAAGAAAAAGGAGTAAAATACCACCTAAGCTCTAAAAATATACGACTTCTATTTTTAATTTTCGCAGCGACGACCTTCGCAGCACGTACGTACTTTTGTGTGCGGAAGCTAACGGTCAGGCCGAGGGAGATTAAGGTCTCGTATGAGAGCGGAGGTGGAGAGCAGAGCTCGAGGCTGCGGAGTATAAAATGAGATAAAAAGAGCGGAGTAGTAATGCGTTAGATAAGTGTGCGGCGAGAGGGATTGGAAGTTCGGGATAGGAAAGAGAAAGTGTGCGCGGAGCCTACGTGCGTGTGTGTGTGCATCGGAAAATGTCGGGGTAGATCGATATCGTGAAAATGTAAAGGAGTAGGTGGGTATTGATTTGGTCTTGTTTCGAAAATAAAACGAAGGTTTCGGATGATGAAAAATGATGTAAAGATATAGCATTTTTTTGTCTTAGGACCAACATTTATTTTATATCAATCTTTTATAGTATAACTTTATCATTTATGCTGTAGATATCT
>UXGD01006800.1:0-11956 GCA_900474315.1 Torymus auratus
CACACACACACACACACATCCATACGGACATTTTCTAAAAATGATGTATTTCGATTCCAAATTGTCTAAACAACATTTCTAACACATTATCTCACATACTTTTTTTTTTACTATCACAAAGCTTCCTCTAAGAGGAAGCAAAATCATATAAAAATTTTCAAGTATTTTTATTTTCAAAAATCTTATGTTTTAAGATGTTTTGTAATGGTCTTATGTTGTTCAGCAAAGAGTTCTTGACAGACCCATCACTAATTCAAAAATAAAAAATATGTCTTACATTTTCATTAAACTTTAGTTTAATAATAAATGAACTCATTTTTTAAGTTAACTGTACATTTTAAAATGTTTAATTATATAAAGTTAATTTTTTATTTTTGGCTTAGTAGGTCTTTCAAGAACTCTTTGCTGAATGACATAAGATAAACAAAATCAAGAATCAAATAAAATTTAAAGATTCGGTATTGTTGTAAATATAATTACAAAACATCTTAGAATTTAATTATAAGGTTTTTGAAAATCGAAATACTTTGAAAATGAAAATTTGTATCCCATTTCTTATTTTAGAAGCTTAAACTATTGGTCTTATGCTCTTCTGTACAGTTTTATGATAAAAAATGAAAAAACAAGCTGACATAACTATAACTATAATTATTGGTATTTTAAGTAAAAACTATCTTTTGTCGCCGATTGTATAGCCAATATACAACCTTAAATTTAAATAATGTTTACATAGGCTAATCTTATCTGTATCGGTGAATCAACTGAATTTTAAGTCGCACTTATGCTTACTCACAAGATGTATTAATATAATGCATCTTTGGATGTTTCCAGAAAAACATAAATAAAACGCCTTAAACATTTTTTCTATTCATATTAACAACATTCTATCTGCACATATATTATTCTACAAAATTTGAGTATAAATACTCAAAACTTTTTCTGTGAACTTCCATTAATTGATTATAATTTTATAAATACTTCGTTTCAAATTCAGGCATTCACTCAGCGCGTGCGCAAGACGCACTTTCGTCTCAAACTCTATATACATCTTTTTATATTCCACTTTTGAATTTGACGATCGGTAAAGTCGAATAGATGCATTGCGCCCAGTGGCATCGATTGATTCCTCGGCGCGGCCGGTATATAGATGAATTCATAAACTCCATCCTCATAAAAGACTTTTTACGGCTCACCGGCATTTAGGCATTCAAAAAGATCGATATATATATATTCTTCAAAGTTCCCTCTACAGACGAATGGTTTTAACTTAGAAGAGACGCGGGCAGGTGAAGTGCTTTAAATTGTAAAAATTTTCATGATAAAAAAAAATGTTTAACGAGCTCCGAATACGATCATGAAGCAAAGTGTCTGCACGCGCGCGTTCGTATTTTTTACGATCGCATCGTCGGCGGGGAGTTTGGTTTTCAAATTTTTTTTATTGCAGCTAAGTCGTTTCGATGATCGTCCAAGTCCACGCGCTGATGCCTCTTTCATTTTATCGACAATGCACGTGGAATATATTAACTAAAGTCTCATTCGAGTAATCATTTTTGTTTTCAATTTTCTATTTAAATGAACTAAAATAATTCAATATTAACGTTTACTTTTACTGCATAGTATCATCATCTTCGTTTACATTCTTATTTCAATAAGAAAAACAAATATTTTTGTTCTTGATCTGTATCGATTTATCTATCTATGAAAAGAAAAAATGCATTAGCAAATTAGCATTGAAAATGTTTCTAATTATATATTGATTTGAAGCTTTAAAGTACGCTCTTAAAAAAAAAGAAGTAATTATGAGTCCCACATCGTCTATTATGTCATGACTGCTAAATTTATGAACTTTTAATTTAGTACGGTATATAGGTGCCATTTTGCATAAATTTAAGTTTTAAAATATACTTTTAAGAAATATATATTTATAACCAATGTTTCATCCCTGATTCACGTTTACATAACTATTTTAAAACCTGACAAAAGCGTGTATGAATCCTGATTACCGCCACACAGAGCATCCACAAATAGCCTTCACGTTAAGCATCTCTAATCACACGTTACGATACCCGCGTTATTAGAAAATTAAGTCCGAAAAAAAACGAACGCGTGCGCGCCATTAAAATGCTAGGGGTGTGAGGCCGTTGTTTAAAATCTCCCATTGTCTGTCGCTCTAAATTTAGCAGCTCCCAAGATGCGCGCGCGCGCCCATCATTAATCAGCACAATTTTCGAAATTAAGCATACATCTATATATAGGCTCATTCAATGGGCCGAAAAAACTGTAGCCCGCAATCCTCTCGAAATTTTCATCATCCTCCATTGCGCGTCTTCCGCGAAACCTCGCGCAATTCCCACTCGCGGACGTCTTTCGCGGAAAAACGCCTCGGGCGATGGCGATTAAAAGTGAGAGGAACGTCTGGCACACACATACCTATCCTACGTGTATAATATGTAATGCTATGATGACGCTGATGCAGAGAGGAGTCCAGTTCCGCATCTCGTGCCTAATCTCTTCGTGAATATATTGAGAGGCGCGTGGTGTGTATTATGCATGCGCGATCGATCGATCGACAACCCCGATAGTTTTGAGCTCGTATCTTTTGATAGAGAGATTTGGTATAGGGGGAAGATTGCAGCGCTGAGAGTATTTGCGTACGCCAGGTAGGTAGTTGGGTATATATTTATGACTTCAGAGGTGCGCAGAGGCTCGGTTAATTGAGCTTATAGGGCAGGGATACTGCGCGCGATCTTATCGGGACGGGAATGGATGTAAACAGGGTCTTTTAGTTGGCCTTTTTTTAAAGAAAATGCTGTTCGCTCGTAGAATAATCTGGAAAACGGGATGCAATTTTATTATTGAAATTCTATAGAAGGAATTTTAATTCAGGAAAATATATTTTCTTGCTTGTTATCACGAGTGGGTTACACTGCACGTGCGACTGTATAAATTAGATTCTTATATATTTATAGGAGATCGATAAATTTGATGCGATGCATAAAATTCAAAATAGTAGCCATACGAACAAGTTTTTCGCTATAAAATCTTTATTAACTAAATTCCTTGTATTAAAATCCCGTTTGATATTTACAAAAATTTTAATATACATATACCTTTATTTTTAATACTACGGCGATAATCAAACTTTATCTTTATTCAATTCGCTGAGCTTTTTTTTCATATTTCTCGACCAACTGATTACAACTAATAACATTTTAGTTTGTATAACGTTTTAGTTTATATACCTACACCTCAGCGTTCGAATGCCCTTCGAGACGATCGGTTTTTCGAGTTTTTGTTCATCGTAGAGGAAGCATTTTTTATTGAATAAGGGTAAGGGCGAACCGTAGCACAAGATGATCAGTATGATTTCACACCTGATTAAGAAGGTACATGGCCGAGTCTGATACAGTAAGATCAATTCAAACTTTTCCAGTCGGCTACATCCATACATACATACATACATCGTACATATATTTTCAGCGTTTCATTGAGATATTAAAATTTTCACTTTTTTCATCGGCGCTACAAACCTAATCCCGAAAGCTAATTACCAAAGTCCATTATTTCCTGGAACTCTTACATCCTAGCTTCAAGGAGCGCAGTGATAATCGACGACTATATATTCGACTCTCCAGGGCCTATTTCTCTCGTAATTCACGGCTGTTCAGAGAGCGTACGTGTGAATCTCCGTACCTATATCGACGAGTATTAAGTAAATTACTTCATATATATACTCGCGCATGAATACAAAAGGTCGAACGCCAAGGTGAATCAAGGTTGCCTACTCTCTCATCCTCACCTTCGCCGTTATAGACTGAAAAGGACTATATATTGATGTATTGTAATAATTGCACTTGGTGAGTATTTTATGGATTCGGATATCGGGGATAACGTGAGACCGAAGTTTAATGATGTTCCTAACGCGAGGGACAATTAAAATAGCTAGGATGCAGGTCGTTGCGATAATGGTTGTACATAGTTCGCTCATTGTTTCTCGGAAGAAGACACTCGCAAAAGTCTAAAAATGAAGCGAGCATCGAGGTGATCGGCTAATTTGTGATAATTGCTGATTATTCGCAGTACGCGATTTGTGTATGTAATGAACTTTCGTCGAAGCGGCTCCGATACGAGTTTTATTTTGTCGAAGGAAATCGAGTATCGCAAACAATAGTAATTGAGGAGATTTGATGTTTAAAAGTCTATTTTGTTAAAAAGTAAACAACGTTTGAATTGGAGTGCAAGATTGGATATTATTTATAATACCTATAGATACTATAAGATTCTGCAAAAGCAGTAATTAAATTTAATTATTTTTAAATATACAATTTATAAAAATTAATAAGGAATATTTTTACATACATTTTTGAACAAATTCTATTTCCCGTATATAAACAAGCAACTACTATTACCTAGAAACACGTTTTGATAAAAAAAAAAAAAAGGTTCAACAAGTTCTGGTAGCGTCAAACTGGCGGTCGCCCAATACTTCGATTGCCTATAAATTCATAGATTCAAACTGTTATTTTAAAGTTTACTCCATAAATGAATTAGCCAAAATAAAGTAATTAAAAGATTAAGCGTTATGATAAATTGATAAGTGTATTACGGCGTACCAAAAAAAAATCAAACGTATATTTTAAAAATATGGAAATTTACATATTTCCGTTTTTTTTTTTACTATAATTTAGAAAAATTATATATTTTAATTAATCGAGGTGGACGTATTTATATATGAATTTACCACCTAATCTTAGGACCAATTAAAACTTAATTGATAATATATTACATTCATGTAGACAATTAATTATAGCACAATTAAAATTTTGAATCATGCGACGGTTATAATTAGAAGTCGATCGTAAACATAGTAAGATCGATTAGTCTGCTACCCATTCAATGAAGGTAAAATTAGACACGTAATTTATGACACATTACCATGACGCAATAAGAAAGACTCGCTTATTGATCAAAATTTTTTGCAAACGCACACGTACAACACCATACGAAAACGATCGATGCTTATCTCGGATTTCCATCTTCGAAAACATCCCGAGCACCGCCATGCACAATATTTTTCCACTCGAAGCTCTTCAATATACTTTACCCGCTCGCGAACTCACTGGCTCCGATCATAAACACGCGCAACCAGAGTAAAAAAAAACAAAGGGATCTATAGTCATTTTTTTCCTCCTCTCCGCCGTTGCTTGATTTTTCCCGATCTCCCCGCCACCGCTAAACATCGACGACGAGTCTCTCGACTACTTATGAACAATAGCTCGTCCCGTCGCGCGCGCGGGCATCCGTAGAATCCAGCTGAGTCTCTTAAAGACGTCACCAGCACGGGAGCAAAAAAAAAGAAAAAGAGAAGATAGAAACGCGCGAGCGAATTCCCCGAGAGTTAATTACACGCGACAATGAGTTCAAGAGTCGTCAAGGCTTGGAAGAGCTGCTGGGACTCGACTCGATCCGCGACTTTCATCAGCTCGAGCTTCCTGATTGCATTATTTCATACTCGCGCGCGCGCAGTTACCTACAACGCGCAAACACTGCAGCTACAAGCGTCACAGTGTAATGACATCTAGTTGCAGTAGTACACTCGTCGATATTTCTTTTTTCTCGCGTAAATTCGTTAATTAGCTCCCGAATCGCGCGTCTCTGCAATAGAGACTGTACGTCACATCCGCCTCGCGCCGCGAAGGCTGCGTGGTTTCTCGCCTTTTTTGTTGTTTCTATACGACAATAAAATAATACACCGTAGCGTCTGACTGCACGCGCGTGCGATTGTCTCGCAGCTGCGCGGCCTTGAACGCTGCCCTTCTTCGCCCGACGCGTCACGCGGTCAATGGGACTGATGTACATTGGTTTATCGAAGAGCGATATTGTAATAGTTCGGAGGCTGCTCGAGGCCACGAGGTTGTTGATGGGTAAGAGGAGGTGTCGACAGGTGGAAGGCGATGGCGATGAGGTGTGGGGGGAAAAAAGGAGGAAGTGATTTGAATTTGGCGTCTCATCGAGGAAGCTGAAAGGTAATACATTAGATAATTTTAATCAGCTTTGGTAATTTGAAGGAAGTAGATCGGCCGACCCGTCGTTTGAATAATTTGAAGAGCGTAAAAAGTTCATTAATTCATTAATTTCAACGTGGCGTTTGCATTTTAAAGAGGTTCCTTACAACATTTTTCCAATGAATTTTTTTCTTGTAAATAACAGTTGAAGCATGGGTTAGATTTTTCTATTGCTTAACGAAAATCAAATGTATTGGTTTGTTTTATGTAGGATGTGTGTATCAATAATGCAATTAAATATTATTGCATTACCGCGCATTTTTTTCTTGTACTTCGTAAGTAACTAAAATTTGTGCTCAAAGTTCAGAATTAATAATGAAAAAATTCACAATGCATTAGTGAAGACTTGATAGACTAATGATTCTAACATGTTATGTCGTATACAAATATTATGTTAAATCGTAACACTATCTCTTTCGAACGTTTTTCGAACATCAATTGCCAAATTGTACTCTGGCTTTCCTCCAGCTTAATCTTATATTCTGCAATCACACAGGTGTCCATATTTTCACTTCAGAAGTAACAGCAAAAAGCAGAAAATCTGTAATAAGCATACTTGAAGAAATTTCATGCAAAAATGAAACTAAGTAAAATTATTAACTTTTTCTGTGTTATACTAAATGATACCCGATTGTAAGAAAAAGAGGGTATTCCGGCGATGCAGAAAAGCTGTCTCAAACATACTCTTTTTCGCAAATTAAGGTAAATAACATTGAAAACTAAATTCACAGTTTTTATTACTCTATATAATTTGTTTCGATTTCACATTTCAATATTCAAGGTGTTGAGAATGAACCATGGAGTATTGTCAGACACCAATCAGCAACATAAACAGATTTATGAAATTCATTGTCTTTCTATAAAAAAATCTCAATTAAAAATAATTTTTTAATTGTTATTGTCCACTAATCTGAAAATTTTCTATAAAGGCTACTATCTACCATTTTCAATATACTTATTTGAAATTGCAAAAAAGTAGACAGTCAAAAAATGAAATAATAAATAACAAAAGATTGAGAAAAATAACTAATATAAAAAGAACGTAACTTTAGAATTTTTAGGTATAAAGAATCATAACAATTATGATGATATTATAAATCTTACGTTACAGATACCAAGTATAAATAATTACTTCTTTTTCAAGTATCTATTGAATTACAAACGTAAATTTTCAAAAGTAAAAAGATATCTTCGAGACAGTTTTTTCTTCATTGTGAAATCGAAATAGCTCTTTTATCAACATGTCGCCTAAAATCCCCTTTTCTTCCAGCCTGATAATAAATTTTACAACTGTTTTTAAAAATTTTACTCAAACATTTCCAGTGACATGTGCATACATTTTTCGTACCTCATACAAGAGACCTTGGACCACTCGTCTATCTCTATACATCACTCAGCAACAAGACACTCTATACCACGCGATTCGGATAAGCCACCGAAAAATATCACTAACGCATAGCTCTCAGCAGCTCGCGATAGATCTCGGGATACATTATTTACGAGCATGCATTATTTATTCGACTTTGGAGTACATTACGCGCGTAAGTGCGTTAACTCGACTCTGAGTAACGACATACACCGACACTTTTAACAGAAAGCGCGGACCTCTTGTTCGTTGTAATTCCCAAGTGCTGGTTTGTTCACGTGCGACGCAAGAATACAAGAAAATGAATAAATGTAAAAATACGTATATAGAATGTGTGAGACGTCGTGTACTGCGAGATAAAGAGTGCATACGTTAACATAAAGCATTTGTCTATGTATACCGGCACGTATATATACCTCGTAGTGTTGGAAAATATTTTCTTTCGGTAAAATTCATCACTATAGGTATATTTTAAATTATTAAACGTGATCATAATGAAAGAGACAATTTTTATTTATTAAAAATGTATATCGCTATATAATCTTCACGCTTTATATAGCAATAATTAAACTATTCTTAGGCTTCCATAAAAGTATACCATTTTTATCGTTAGTGTATAAACGAAGAGAATAATTCTTATAGCTATAAAGTCAGCCTCAGACGCACATCTTTGTCCTAGGCAAAATATTTGCCGCATCTGCGAATAATTCGCTTGAAAAGGTCTTTTTTTCTCCACGAAATTCTTCTCTTTTGGCTACTGCATATATATATGTACACGCGTTACTGCTGCTGCTGCTGTCTTTAGCGTCGCCCCAAGCGAGCGCTACTCCAAGGGAGTGATCATCAGCTCGTTCACCTGCAAAAATGTCCCAGCTATGTGAAAAATGCGTAGGAGAAAATCTCGTGTGTAAAACAAAGGTGTTGTCTTTTAAAGAGAATCCAAAAGTGCTCGTATAACTTTTCGCACGAGATAGATCAAAAGTCATTGACTTTTGATAAACTCTATATATATATACTTCTTGATATGCAGCCGTGATATCTGCATGCGTAAAAGAAATGTATTTTTTTTTATCGTGTCTTTTTATGCACTATCGATAGCACTTTTCAAACTTTCCTAGAAAAACTAATAGACCGTTCGGGAAAACACGCGTCACATAATAGGTGAATTTACGTAACTAAACGTTATACCCGCGTCGATTATTCTCATAAAACTCCTCTCTTTTTCTTCCCACCTTTGATTTACCGCCATTATCATCAGGTGGCCACCGAAAACAAAAATAATCATATTACGCAACTATGGCATAAAAAAGCCATTGACTAGACATTGTCAGTACCGAAACAATAGCCGACGTAGCGCACGCTGAATTTACATAACAAACATCGCGGACGCGTGGCTTAATATTGCGGATCACGAGCAAGGTGATGTGTATATGCGTGTGTAGTACCTGGACGTGAGCTGGGGTGCTGAGCGCGTAAACGATCGCGTCGGCGACGTCCTTGGGAGCAAGGATCGGCACCTTGTCTAGGAGCGCGTCCGGAATGCCTGCCGCGCGGATCATATCCGTGCGTACTGGGCCTGGGCTGATGCTCTATAAATAGAAATTTTTAGTGTTAATGCATTCTACACACATACGTGACAGTTATTAGATTGCTAATTTTAGTTGAGGCTCGATGGATACGAAGGTGATGTTTTAGAGGTAAGAATAAAATTATGTAAAAATATGTGAAAAGAATAATATAATATATTATTACTTTATATAATGTAGTATATAATATTTTGATTGAAAATAAAATGACCCATCATCTAGCAATTATTTTAAACACTTCAAATAGCCAATATATTCGATTAAATTTTATGCTTTAGAAAAGTAAAGCGATTTTTGTAATACATTACAGGTGTATCTATAGTAATTAAAATTAATATAAAGTAACTCGAAATGATTCGGCCATATATACACATTTTCTCGGCACCACTTTACGGAAAACCATAATTAAATATGCAAGTGCTAAAAATTGTAAAAAATATGGCTTATAAATTATTTCAAAATTTTCCGATTTTTTTTCACTTGTTTATTTACAAGAGTATTAATCCGAAAAGTGGCCGTACTAGCTTCACCCGCTGAGGGAACTATTTACCAGTTTTTTTATTTAACTCTTCGTAAGACTAATTTCATTTTTTATGTGACCGAAATATTTTTCTAGAAGAAAATAGATTGCATTATAATATAATTTTGCTTGAAAGAAAAATGAAAAACCTTTTTTTATCGGAGTAAATTTACCGAATTAACTATTATGTCATGAAGTAGTGAAACACTCTTTTTACATTTTGGTTTCTCGTGAGGTTTATATTACTTCTAATGTGTCTTCCATTTTTTACGTCTCTTTAACAGTTTTTTTCTTTAGATAGCCTAGTTACCCCGAGTTACATTATTATATAAAAACGTTTTTCCAAGACCATTAATTAAAAAAATTATTTAATTTCAATTCACACCTATTATATCACACCAGTGAAATTACAACACTATCAAATTAATTCTTACAAAAAACTGTTTATCATGGTCCTTATAAATTTATTTACTATCGCTAGTCTCCATATAATTACAATCTGTTTCAATACTTTACGAAAAAATTACGACGATAAAAAAGACTACCGTTAATTCAAATTGTATGGACAATTATAAAAATACAACTCATTTTGTATAATTCTTCCCAAAAGTCCAATCAACATATATAGTATTTCTTACTCTGCGTACCGCCAATATATTCGCAAAGAATGTGCATTCGAATTCATTGAAACGAGCGTCAACGTTACCACACACACCTCTCCTCTCCCTCTTTCTAATGCCTTTTTAAAATTCTAATTCTTGACCTTCCCTCTGTTTTGACGCTCGCATAACTCCGCGCTCGCGCCATACGACAAGTAATTCTCATTCGCATTATATACGCTCTCATATTCTCTCGCGCACGTGGCTCGTATAGTTCAATAAACCGCGCGCGCGCGTGTATTTTTCTTCTATTATGCACCGCGCGCTTTTCCATACGTGCGATGAAAAACACGGCGAGATGTTTGTCATCATCCTCGATCGAGAATGACATTCCTGCGGGTTCGTGTAACGGCGGCAGTATACGTAGCTAGATCGAACGATTAGAGCTGTATGTTGTGGACTATTAATGAGACTAAGTGGCTGGTTTTTGTGGGGGATCGGTATTGGATCAATTAAGCTTTCATTAATCAATCGGTGGTTCGTCATTTATAAAAGTCAGAATGTGTATCGTTTTTCATTAGACAATTATTGCAAAATCAATATGCAATGAAAGAATATTACATTTGTTTGCAAGTATAATGACTTATTGAAAAGCTGTTTAGTCTTATATTAATTATTAATTTTTTAATGTCTTATAGTAGAATTAAATTTTCTTCAAGTAAAAAATATAGGGTACACGGAACAGTTACAGCCATTGTCCCGATTGATTATCAGCATGCAATTGTTTGCCCCCTTTTTCGTCTTTTAACTGATCTAATTTCGAAGATAAGAAGTATCCAATATTTATATTTGGCAAAGCAAAATGCGATAAAAAAATTTCCAAGAAAATTATTTTTGACGGAAGTAATGATCAACTAGTAGGAGAGTAACAAACGATACTGTATAGAATTTTTTCGCATTAATATTATATATACCAACAAAAAAATGGTTGCAATTAAGAAAAGTTATTGTTCATTCCACTAATGAAGTAATATTTCTTTTTAACATTCTCTCTCTGTGATATTATCACTAATTTTTTTTTTTAATATTTGTACAATTCTATGATTGTATAATATTATTTTACTTGTATAGCTAAAAATGAATGGCTTATACCTGGCTCGAGTAATTGAATTCATTTTTAATCTAATTCAAATTTGATAATATTTTATAAAACTACTGACGAGATTCTTTCTCTTAATCTAGTCAGACACACCCAATTAGCTCGAAAAAAAAAAAAAAAAATGTCTGCTAAAAATTATATTGCCTCAACCTCGCTCTTATCATTATATATGCTGGCAATGGTATAAGTAAATATTATGACTAACATAAAACAAAGTATATAGGACTTGCTATCTTTTTCTCTCATCACGCCCACAATATACTCACCGTTACTTTGATACCGGATCTAAGGCTGGACAGCTCGTTCCTCACAGACTCGGTCAATCCGGTAATAGCATATTTGCTCGCGCAATAGGCGCTCACCGGCACTTTGATACGCGCGGCGTCATGACCCGCCATACTGTTCATGTTGACAATGTGACCTTTGACGCTGTGCTTGCGCATCGACTTGACCGCCTCGCGGGTGCAGATCGTCACCGCGAGCACGTTCACGTCGAAGATCCTGCGGATGTTCTCCATGTCGCCGTCTGCGAAAGCGGGTATATTATTATAAAGCTCGTTTTGTATTCGATTAACCCCAATAAACAAAAAGAAATTTTAATGAACTCTTAAAGACTACTTTATGAACGCTTTTTTCATGAAAGTAATCATAAAGAATTCTT
>UXGD01006801.1:0-11953 GCA_900474315.1 Torymus auratus
ACGTTATATTGCTCAGTAATGAGGGTACACACTAATGCGAAGTCATAGAAAACTTTCCAAGTTTGTAGTGAGTTTTTTCTGTTTTGGTATTTTATAGACAACTGACACGTAAATTGTACGCGTGATAAAGTAAATATAAGATATATGGTTTCATGGAAGAATTAAGTAACTTAATATTATATGAACATGCATTACAATGATGTGAACTGCAATTTATGATTATATGAATTTGAATCTATAACATATTTTTCAACAATCGAATTGAAAAATAAGCTTTTATTTAAGAAAGCTATGTATAATCATTTCAAATCGATCATCAAAAACTATATATAGTAACTCGAAAAAGAAAAAAATATATAACTCGTCATCAATATACATATATACAACTCGTTTCTAGCTGTCCATGAGCCTGGGTGCGATCACGTCGGGCCCGTCGCTCGGCATCTTCAGCATGGGCGTCTTCGTGCCTTGGATCGACGCCAACGTACGTACACACACATCCGTGCATCACTTGACCGCGCTTAAAAAAAAAAGAAAACGATCTTCCGCGAGCGCGTGCTAATCGGTTTCCGGCACGCGACATCACTGACTCATGCGCACGCGAGAGCGCGTGACTCAGAGAGAAACAGAGAGGGAAGGTTCGATTGGCTCGCCATTCATGGGATTTATTGAGATAGAGGAGAGACAGAGAGACGTGTATAATAAAATATGTAAACAGATGGTGGGTTGATTGACCCAGTGATGGTACGGCGTGGCGGTGGGAGTAGTCGATTTTGTGAATGGAATCGCGTTGGTGGTGTAGTGCGACGATTGATTGAGGGTCGGGAAAATGTTGATGTTTTTCGGGGGAGGGATTGTTTGGTCGCGCTATTTGAGCAGTTTGTGTTTATCGGGGTATATTTAGCAGTCTACAGCTAGGGAGATAGTTATTTTTGGGAGGAGACTGAGGGTGGAAAGTTATAGATTTTAATGTTCGAAGTTTATTGGTATAAGGTATTTAGCTTTAGTTTTCTTCATTCTTGATAAAATATTGGTTGAGCTGTGGTGAGCTTTAAAAGTAACAAATCGAGGAGAAATGTATGGCTTTTTATTGCGCGTATAAATAAAAATTAATTTGGCAAGTTCCGACGATTTGAATGAAAAAAAAACAAAAACAACGCTAAATATATATTTAGTTTTACTTTAATTTGTGATTTTAAAAATTCATACTATTATACAAAATATATATTTTTAAGTTGACTAGTTTTGAATAAAGTATTTGTTACAGTTCGAATGTTAAAAATTATCTTAACGTGTCAACGCCACTATGGTAGACTTTGTGTGACTCGATATTATAACGTCATTGATATTACGGTAAACGAAAATCGTAATTTTTCGCGAGATTATATCAAGCTTTTGAAACGTAAACGAAAAATCAGCTGAATGCTCAGATTATACTTGTCAACAATCGCAACGTGTATTTTTTTTTATTCGAAACGCAATTTATCCCGAAGTGTTTTGATACGCAGTGAATTGTAGTTTGTACCGGGAAAATTCGCAGTATCCGACTGTATGGGTGGAAAATCAGATTTCAGAGACGAGGAAGAGCCCGTGCTATATAAGAATCGGGTCATTATTGAGAGATATCAGAGAATAAGGAAAACTCCGGATTGCCTATATACGCCGTGTATTGTGCAAGGTGAAGTGGCGGCAATTTGACTTGAGTAGGTACGGATAGAATTTACTGATGATCACCCAGAGCAACATCTGGAATTACCTTGTATGTACTTTCAATTTTTAAGATGCCGTATAAGACGTTATTCGTAAAAATTCAATTTTCCAAGATAAACATACAGCGAAGTGATCATTATTACGATGTAGAACATTAACACCGGTATAAATCAAAGTTCAAACGTTCATTCGACTTAATCAATAACGTCCGTGTATTGATTGATGAGTGCTTATGGCGCGCGCGTCAGCTTATATTTGCAGCTGGATACATATCAAACGGCGGCGTTTCGATCGTGTTTACGTCCGTATTTATACCCGATGCTTCGAAATAAAACTATGCTGCGCTATAAATAAAGCACACACGCACGATGAGAGCTCGCCACAACACTGTCTCTATGCGCGAGCCCCACTCGGAACATAAGATTATATGGAAAAACAATTATGTCCTCTTATCAAACATTTTCGCGGAACCCCAATTTTTTGCTTGTTTCGATATAATATTGACTGACCTAAGTAATTTTCGTTAAACGCAGTTCTTCGTATAAACGACACGCGGAATTTCATCGCGATGTACATTATTGCACACTGTGTGACAAAAATAACGCATTTTTGTTTGTCGTGCGCATAGGGTGCATTGATCGGCGGCCTGTCCGGTCTCGCGTTCATGGGCTGGATCAGCCTGTCGGCCGAGGCTGCCATCACCAGCGGCAAGATTCGGTAAGGATTTTTTTCGTATAATCACATTAAGATTCTTTTTTTATTTTCTTGAATTATTCTTATCGTCCTCCATGTTGCACTATTTTGAAGATTTTGTCGATCTTGCAGGGCTAGATTAAAAAACTCTAATTTTAATATCTAACTCACCTAGCATCGATAAAATCTTCAAAATAGTTCATTTGTTTTTGTTTTTTTGTTGTTCGAGGGATGATTATACAATGGTTGTTGTGTTTGGATTGTTGATGTGTATAGGTTCGATGAGAAGCCAGTGAGCACGGAAGGATGCACCTACTCGTTCCAGCACGCGGAGAACCTGCTGCTGATGCTGCCGCCCGAGACGCTGCTGAACGACCCGGAAGAAGGGTAAGGAAGTTATCTGAATGTTGTAGATATGTACATCAGTCTGCAAGAGTAGAAAGCGTATGCACTTTACAGTGGAAAATCAAACGCGAACAGAAGTATTAGCGTTTGGTTTTGCCCGTTGTTGTAATTAAATTATGTTGGCCGTTTACGCGCGGGTGTTTGTGGAATGATGTTTTATGAAAAACTGTATGAAAATTTATGGTAAAAGTATAGATGGTCGGATAGGCTTCGAGAAGAGTTTTATAGATTTTCTACCGTTTCATAAATTTTTATGTTGGTTATTATAGATTTTCATAATTTTTTCTAGCTTCTTTGCCATATTACTTTCCCAAAGATTTAGTTTGTAATTGATTGTTAGAAAAGTATTCCAATTTCGTGATATTTTTAGTTTTTCATTTTTTTTTTCTTTTTTTTTCATAATAGTTTTGCGTAAGTTTGCATGTAGTTATTTTTCATTTTTTTTGTAGTTTTTCATAATCTTTCATGGAAAATTTCATTGATTTTTTTCTGCCGAGGCATAGTTTAAAATTGCAAATAGAAAGACATAGTACTGGAAATTCGGAAAGGGTAGCATCACTGTTGTTTAATTAGAGCAGTTAAATTATTCGTTAACTAAGTATATCTACATCATGGTAAAGACGTATTCAATGAACATACTACAAGTCGTTTCTCTTTATTTTTAATCAAAACTTTTCATATCATTCCTCACTGCTGTATCATTATATAGAGTACACTATAATTGAAACTGCTAAAAATTTCATTACTTTCTTATCTATCGATGATCAAGAAAATTAAGTTTTGAAATAAACTGTAGCGCAATAAATACTCAACTTCTCAATCTAATTTCAGATTTTTCTCGACAATTAAGCGGTTAAACAAGTCTTGGAACGTTCTTCCCTCCCGCATTACTTCCATATTATTTCTTTCTATTTCTTCAAATCTGCTCCCTTTTTCCTTACATTCCAGTTACAATGTATACAATACACGTACGCAAGCTACCATACTCAGTACAAGGAGTAATATTATTTAGTAGTTGTATTTTTACCTTATGTGTTTTTAAAAGGCCAAATGGCCGATTTAATTAATTAAAATAAACGATCAACGACTTTGTTTACAGTGAACCCTGGGCGGTGTACCGGCTCAGCTACCTCTGGTACACGGTAGCCGGCACCCTGGTGACAATGAGCGTCGGCCTCATGGTCAGCATCATCTCCTCCGAGGATATCGACAAGCTCGACCCGGCCCTCATCGCCCCCTTCATACGCAAGTACCTCAGGCCGCAGGAACCCATAGCCCTCGAACACATAGCGGTGCGTACATAATATATTGCATAGAAAGTCTTTATGAAAGTCTATACTAAAGTAACCTTGAGGAAAACGTCTCAATATATGGAAATTATATACCAATAGTTTTTTTTTTTAATTTTCTTAATATTATTTTCAATCTGAAGGAGGACGACGTTTCCGTTATGATGATTTTCATATTTTTCCAGCCTGTAATTGCTGTATCAGACATCATGATAATTATCCCAAAGCAATCTGCGATTCATTTGCAATTCATTATGATGCAATTTCGTTAGAGTGCGGATGAGAGATGAATAAGAGCAGTGTTTTGTGTTTCTCTATAGAGACGTTTTCCTTACTTTCTATAGAAAGTTTAACTATAATAAAAGTATAGAATATAACTGCATTGTTCAATTAACATTCTCAAATTGTCAAACTTCAATACTACACGACTGATTCATGCAAAATTGCTTGCAACCATTACCAAAACACTCGTCTCATTGTGTTTACAAAGCCAGCCAGCTATCAAAGTCGTCGTTTTGCCGGGAAATTTGCTATCGCGCTACTGCACTGTCTCCTCTAAAAAAAAATCCATCGAGCACGTAAAAATTCGACGACACGTGTGTGAGTCACACATAGATCGTGTAGCCTTATCAATCAACTAATTTAGCTGTAGTATAACACACAGTGGTAAAAGGCGCAACGTCACGATAGTGTACACTGCGACCGTGACGTCGTGCATTCAACGCGCATGCGGAAGATTGTGTCATTTTCACTATAGGCTTAAATCACATGCCGAGGGAGTGTTAGAGGAGTGTCGATTATGTATCTATATACGTTTGTTCGATTTTTTTTACTTATTTGTATCTACTTCGAAAAGCTCGATCGGAATGATAGATGGGGGATCGTTAATTCTGAAATTTTCCCGATAAATCTCGGGAGACGTTATTATATTATATATTGTGCGTTGTTGTATATATAGGTGAAGATGACGGCGACCGAGGGGATGAGCATCAAGCCCGTCGTGGACGAACAAAGAAGGGCCGCGGAGCAGAAGAGCGAGGAGAGAAATGAGGACGTCAGAGACACGCCGGCGTTATAATGAGAGTCGATTAATTTTTAGTCCGAAAATTGAATAGGTATTATTATTATTATTATTACTGTCGTTATGTTGTTGTCATTGTTATTATACTCGCTAAAAAGCGGATCGGACCGTCGTTGATCATTTTCAACATCAATTTTATATATAACATAATAAATATTACGCCGTCGTTCCTTTATACGATGTACAATCTCTGTGTTAGAACGCGTCCGCGAGAGAGACGTATTTCGCTCTAAAGTTTTACTTTGACGTCACACGCAGATGGTTGATAATCTTTGAATGACTTTATCGTCCTCAATTCCGAGGTAATCCGAGAAAAGTCACTTGATGGCGGTCCGAAATAACGTGAATTAAAAAAAAAACATGATTTTTATTAAAGGATGTGAGAATAATTACTTGTCATTCGAACGAGTTCGTTGTATTTTCTTTTTTTTTATACTTCGAAGAGTTAGATCTGTGGTAGTGAATGAAAAGTTAAATACGCGTAGACTTGTTAAGCTAACAAGAGATTTTTATTTTAAACATATACATTTGTATCTTGGTAACGCCACATTACATATATAGTAAATATTAAAAATATATAGTTGTATATCTATTGAACAATTTGTGTGCTTGATGAGGATACGTTAGTTGTTTTTCTTTTCTTATTCTTCTTCTTCTTGCACAAGTGTAATAATATCGTTATTGCAATAATTTACAATTACCCCTTTTCCACATAGTATACGTATATACGTAGTGTTTATATATATATATAAATGTCGCGACAATATGTTACACATGTAAAAAATATTGCTCTGTTATTAAATATATATAATGAAGGCACTGTTTTTTATTGGTGCTGGATTATTAATTATAATTTCATTAAAATTCGTTTTTTTCTTTCATTGTAACACGAACGACATGGTCCCGTGTCACATTTCCTCTTTTACAGTCAGTCGTCGGTAATATATAACTCTACTAGATATATAATTACTTTTTTTGTAATTGCACTTTGTTATCTGTGATTTTCTTAAATGAGAAGATTCACTAGTCATGTATATATGAGAATTTCATGCGAAATCGACGTAACTTTTTATTCTAATAGCAATTGTATACGATTCAAAATGTATATGTATTTGCTAATACATCATTTTTACAATCGCTTCTAGGATTCTTGCAGAGTGCAAGAGGATCAGGTAAAAGTTGGTGTAAAAAATATCGTTTTTACTTTTTTCTTTACTTTCAAGTAGATTTCGCATGAAACTTCAAGTCATTATATTTAACACATATACAGCTTATTAACTATTGGAAAAGGTAGAGTATATAGTTATTTAAATGGTAATGGTTACATGGTCTATCTTTCGTTATTCGTAACATAAAGCAGGTGAAGCCTGATGTAACAAAAAAAAAAACTTAATATGTTATATTTACAAGGATACTTCATGACACTTGTATTCGTAACATTCCGAATCATCAACCAATCATTTTTTTGCTCATCCACGATCCTACAATTATTAATACATTTTCGAAAGTCACCTTTGAGAGTATCTTTGATTAGAAGATATATATAGCACTGTATTGGACATTTGTATACAAGATGATTGTTGTAAGAAGAGATCAACTTTTAAAAATTACATTGTTTTACATAACGGACTCTTCATGCTTAATTCCACTTTCACAATAATTCACAATCCGTTAAATGTTTTCCTAAACGATGGTACTCGCACCCCAAAATCGATCGTCTACAGTAATTTCGTCACAACGACCAACAGATGACTATAAATAGTAGCAAAATTATTCTTCTAACGTACACACCTCGCACACCATCAAAGCACTTCAATTTCCTCAACATACTGCTATCGCCAACATCAACGATTACCGCGATTCCTCTCCTCCCCATCTATATAATAGCTACACATACATAAAAAAAATGAAAACAAAGGAAACATCGACAAAATTTCGCAGGGGGGGTGGTGATGGGGCGGTCAGTGAATGAGGAGAATGGCGGCGGCATGGTCGCAGAGCCTGAGACAGGGTCCGCTGAGAAGCCGCAGCAGCGCGGCCGTCCGTCACCGGGCGCTCGCCCGCGTCACGGCCCTCACGAGGACGTAGAGGCTGAACAGCTGAGCGACTCTGCGTAGCCAATACAACCTGCGAATCGAAAAAAAGATCAGTACATAGTTGAGTAGGTGGAAGCCGTCAAAGGCCATGGCGGTTGTGAAGGTCGAGCGGTTTTACACGTGGCGAGTTCGGAGATTAATTATGTCTGCCGGCAGGTGTTATATATTATATTTGAATGCTACATGACGTACGTAATATGTACTTTTAACTATTAAAATATAGATCTCATTTTTTATTTTTGTAAAAGACTATTTTCGATGCAATAAATAATTTGACACTTTCCTATAGACATTTTCGTATAATCGACAGAAAATAACGTTAAAGACAGGGAAAATCAACGTTGTTTCAGAAGTAAAAAGAATTTAATTACTTCAGCTCATCTTTTCATCTGTGCGAAAATTTTTCATTATAGAACTACGTAAAATTAAAATTTCAAAATTTTCGTTTTCTTTAATCTACAGCTCTATTTAATTTAATTACGGATCCAATGAAACCGACGGCACGCCACACCTCTTCATAAACCCCTGCGTATTTCAATAATTTTTGTTCAACACTCACTTGAAGAGCTTGCTCCTCGCCTTGCCGAGCGTATCTGGGCTATCCTTGAGCACGTATTTGCGTATACCGAGTACGTACTGATTGATGTAGGTCTCCCAGTCGAGGCTGGTAATGTCGACCTTGTAGGGGGGCGTGCGCCCGTCTGCCACCGAGTTGTTGATGCAGCGTATCAGCTCCTTCATGTTCTCCGCGTGGAAGTACCACTCGTTCACGGCGAAAAATTGGCCAGACTTCGCGGCTCGCATCGTGCGCTTCGTCATTTTTATCATCCTGGAAGCAAAAGGGGACGCGAGAGCGAGTTAGGGGGCGAATTTTTGGATAGGTTGGTTTGGTAGGCTTATTTTGATTTTAACAGGTTCGGTAATACAGAAAGAAGAAAAAGTGTTGTTGGATGTTGGCTGAGTAATATTCTTGCGATAATTCTTTCTTTCTTTTTTGTTCTATGAAAATGTATTAGAAAATCCTATTAGTTAGTACGTTCATTTATATTAACAAGTTCACTTTAACTAAAAGAATATAATGTTTATGTAAGTAGAGTTGTAAATAAAATTTAACTAGTTAATTATTTTGTCCTTTACAAATGACTGCAACAATAGTAGATCACTGTTGACTTGTCAATAGCAGCTGAACCGAAAAAATAAAAACAAACAAAAATTTAGGGACATACTCTTCAATAATTTTTGCCTGTTCTATAATAATAGACGAGAAAAATGCTGAAGAAAAAATTATCAAAGCCTTAACAATTGTATAATCAACAATTTTTAGAAATGTATGTAACTTTGCAAAGCTTTCTTTTTCAACGATTCTTAAAGCTTCAATTAAAGCTCTTTTTTTCTACTATAATTGTTTACTTTTTCCAAAAATCATCAGTGACTCCTTTTCGCCTACACATCAATGTTAAATTTCTATAAGAAGAATTTATGTAAAACAGTATGACAAAACTGGTATCGTGGGGTTGACCAGTTTTGGCCGGTCCAAGAACACGCAATCAGTCCGTAAAATGAAACCTACGGCCTAGGGCTGATAACTACTATTTTACCCTTGAACATATTATTTATTCGGAGCTAAAAATATAATTTCAATTAACTGATCGCTTCCTTCTATCTATTGACGGTTCAATAATTAAGTGAAAACGCGGCACGTGCAAGTAGCTAGTCGATGTTTTTCTGTTGTCAACAGTTCATTCTTTATCAGTATATTCTACACGTGGTGCAAAGCAGAAAATATTAAATATTAATTTTAATTTTGCTTTCTTCTTTTTCACTTTAACAGACTATTTTCATTGAATATGCTTATTATGCGGATGACACACAATGTCTGAATTGGAATGAAAAGAATTTTCAATTAAAATACATATATGTATACCTATAGGATTGTGAAATCTCCGAATATAACTATATAGCGATGCCACGTGTTGTTTTTTCAGAAGGTGACACTATGTTATGGCGCTAGATCTATACTCGCTATTGTCACGTTTAATCATTACCTGTGAATAGATATTTGGAGACTTCTATTAAGAATGCCTACTTAGGCGAATTCGTCTATTTATACAGTTCAGAAAACAAACACAGCAGGCAGAAAAATGTAAACCAATATTAATAGAAAATTTCGTAACATGTTTTTCTCCACATTACCACCGTGATTCACGGTAACCCGAAATAATAGTTGGCTCCAAATTCAACCGTATCCCTTCCCCACTCCTAGTAACCCTCCCACCAAATTAAATTTCGCGCATGAGAGGAGGAGGAGGAGCATTTATTCCAATGGATTTGTACTTACTTCGGCTTTCTGCCCTGGAAGCGGAGGATGATGTCGATGACGAAGGCCGGCAGGAAGTGGAGCACCGCCACGGCGATCTTGTGGAACAGCTCGCTCGAGCGGTAGGTGACATGGGGGTACCACATCACGTACTTCGTTGGCGACTGTATCGCGTACTTACGCGTCAGGCCGCCTATCTCGCCCCATCTGGACAGACGTGTAAGCGTCACATAGTGAAAAGGGTTACTTATATTTGTGGGTTTGTTTATAGTACTAACAAAATTTAGTAGGGAGGCTAGTTGAGTAAATGGAATTCTTAAGGATTTTTTGTTATATTGTACATTGATATTTGATTTTGAAGAATTTTTTTTTCACTATTTTATATTGTAATTTATTAGTAATTGCGAGGGTTTGCGGTAATTTTTTTAAATTTGGAGAAAATTAAAATAATGCAGGAAACTATTGCAGAAATTAGTAGTTTCCTTCAATATTTCTTTAAATTTCAACGAAAAATACATATAAAGAATTGCCAAGCATTTGTATTGACCAGAATTGACTCTTTTTAACTTGGAAAAGTTCCTGTACTTTGTAAGCGTATCAAGTTTAGGGTATTATTTTAAAATTTCGAAAAACTATGGTTCATACACCTTTGACAATCTATAAATTATAATAAAACTCATTCAGTAGTAAATATTCTTGGTAAAAAGTTAACCAGCTCCGCTGCCTAAGCTGTTCTACATTAGCTCGATTTTTTAGCTATAAGTATCTCTCTAAATGTAAAAGAGTAAAAAATCACTACCTCAATAGTTAAAAATCGTGTACTTTCGAAATAGTGAATATTCAATCCAAAATAGTCAAATCTATTATTTTAGCAGTGTATATTAACTTGTGCATATTCATTATTTCGAAAGTGCACGACTTTTAAGAAATGAGGTAGTGATTTTTCATTATTTTACATTTAGAGAGTAAGTAGTTTTGATTAAATTTTAATTACCAATCAGTGACTAGATATCGAAAAAATTTTAATGAAGAGCTCACAGAAGATGCTATCACGGAGAATAAATTTCCTCCTGCAATTCAAACTGCGAGTGCTTCCGATGTTTAATCTTATCAATATAAGCTTGCGAGAAAACATTTGAACTAATCTACCGAAGAGACTATATTTATCATTGCGTCGCTGAAGTAACGCCGTTTACTTATTACCCAACCACCTTCATTACATCATCAGTAAATTTCTCATGTATAAATTGCAATGCAACTTCGAAAAAAAAAAAAATCCATATCCCTTTCCTAAATTCCTAGACCAACCCCAACCCTCCACCAAAAAAAAAAAAAAAAAGACAGACAACTCAAGCTTACTTGATGGGATTAAAGCTGCTGCTGGTGCAGTTGTAAACCCGCAGATTGCAGGCGTCGCCGTTCGCGAACCGTTGGGGCCGGCAGGTGGATATGTGCCAGCCGGTGCATATGAGGGTGTCGACGACGTAGTCCACGGGCATCACGTCGACGACGCACTGGGGCTGACAGACAAGACTCCTCACCGTACCGCGGCCTATCTCCATCAGGATTCCTGCGTATTTGTATTGGAAATTATTTATTTATTTTTTGTTTCATTTATTGTTTATAGGGGGTGGGTATCGAAAAGGCGGACGTTCGCCTCGTATTTGCAGCACAGTATCTACGATATTACTAGCTTATAATTATTATGATTATGTTAAAAAAGGCAAGTTTTTAATTTTCGTCGTTAAGAACATTCCACATCTTTTGGATGGATGGTTTGCACTTTCTATTATTTGAACGTCGTTATAAGAAACATTCGTTCTTTTACCATGCAAACAATGAAGATTCGAATCTAACTATTTCGATCGTATTCCATTTATTCTTTTTTAGAATTCGACGGTTCGGAAATTCTAAGTATGCATCTGAGTTAAAAAAGTCAAATGAAAATATCGGAGTTCGGGGTCGCAAAATTAGATACTTCGCTGCAAATTCAAAGTGAAGATTTGCTTTTTTGATATATCCACCCTTTTTTCTGTTTCGATAAATACGAGAGCGCCGCTGATTTATTCATGCGACATGATCGAATCATGTACACACAAGGAGTCATACATTTAATTATTAGAAATCGATGGCTGGAATTCGAATATGCGTCACAGTTTTCGTAAAATTCCACGCCTATATACATATATACGTACGCGTCATGTGTGTGTGTGTTTTGCGATAGGACGATGTGTTTGTATAGTAACAAATTTTCGTAGAAAAGTAGTCTATTGATTTGCATTGTCTTTTAAAAAACGTAGTTTACTCTACATTTATAGTAATTTATTCACTGTAACCGTAGGCACACTTTTAAAACATGGAT
>UXGD01006802.1:0-11952 GCA_900474315.1 Torymus auratus
TTATATGTTTGCAAACCAGCGCGAAGAGTCTTTACAAACTAATTATTATTTAATAATAATTATTATAGGCTTGTATCGGGTGCTACTATTTACGTTTAAATACTGATACAATAAATTATAATATTGAATGTTTATATTTTGTATCTTATTTTTAATTAATTTATTTATGTATTCAACCAGAGTACTAAGTATTTGGCATCTAAATATACATATTATAGAGTATACCTACAACATTACTTCCTATAGAGATCTCGTAGAGCACAGGACTCATACAAATTTTAATACGCAGTCTTATTATATACAAAATGTTTCGACGGCTGGTTTACTGGTCTCTGCTGACTGATAATAAATAAAAAAGTTTTCACAAATATAAATAAAGAGATAATTGTAATGTAGGTATAATCATGATAAAAAATGTAATCATAAATGATCTTGGAAGGTACTGAAATTTGGAACATTGAGAGAAAATATAGTAAAAGATTAACTTTCACAATATTGTACCTATGTAAAATGTAATAAACATACAATAAATCGCTGGGTAAAAGATGGTATCAACTTCCAATCCCCTTCGAAATAGTACCAGCTATAGTTTAATCTATCATTATTACTGAATCATTACTACAGTAGAAAAATTTTTTATACTATAAAATATTTTATTTATTAAGTACGTACGAAGAGCATATTTTTTACGTTTTTAGATAGTCTAACCATTATTCCATTATTATTACGCCCGCAAAATTTATAAAAAAGAAGTACTACTTGTGAGTTTATACCTTTTTGAAGTGAATTCCGAGTTGGTTCCTTTTCAAAGCAGACTCCGAGTTGGTACTTTTTTCGAAACGGATTCTGAGTTTTTTACTAAACTGCGGGAATAAGAAGGAAGAGTTATTTACTGAGAAAATTTAAACGCTAGTTCAATGTATACCAGATGTGACTTTGTCTTTGTTTTTTATTAAGTTTAAGCTATGTGCATGATAGCTGAATGTTTCAATAGACCGATAAATCATATGACACTTTACTGACAGGTACACCATGCTAACAGTATCGCTAAAATTTTGTAATCTATACTGACTAGTTAATGTGTATTAACGTTAGGCATATTAAGGTAATTGATTGTTGTTGGTTTAATGTTGTTTATCATATTGATTTATATATGTAAAATATTTTCTATTAATAAACAGCCTGATAATGTCGGCCAATGAACTAACGAAAAGTTGAAAAAATTGTTTAGACTGATTTTAATTGAAAAAAGAAAACATTATTACCGCATCTAACCGAAAATATTCCTATAGCAACATTGTACACATAGAGGGTGACAAGAGTCTCCAGTAAATTGAATCATATTCGTTTGAGAAATAGACTATTGGAAAAATAATAGTTTTAATATTACCAATCAGTTCTTCGTAAAACTTTTCTAAATCAACATTTCATTTTTACAATTCATACTGAAATATGCTTTCATTTCATTTGCAACATCTCACCAAAATACCAGCTATATAAGTGGCCACGAGCCACGAGCTCGAGATGTAAACGTCAGAGCGCGCGAGGCATGTGAGAAAGAAAGAGAGAAAGAGAGAGAGATAGAGAGATAGAGAGAGAGAGAGAGAGAGAGCTTGCAAGAGTTTGCGCGGGCGCGAACGCACGAGCGTCCGAGTCGGCGCCGGCGATGCGCGTGAGGCGTTGCGGTGGTGGGAGCGATCGCATGTGCTTGCAGCTCTCTCACCCTCTCTCTCACTCTCTCTTACGGGTTACTCTCGTGCTCTCTCTCTCTCTCTCCCTCTCGATCGGACCGAGAGAGCAAGAGGAGGAGGGGGGAGAGGGAGAGTCCGTTCTGGCGGCGGGAACAGGAGTAGCGCGCCAGTCAGTAGTCCGCCGCGCGTCAGAGCTTTAAGCGAACGGCGCTCTCTCTCTTTCCTCGCATTCAAGTGTCACGGTGCGTCAACGGCTTTTCTCAATTTCACTTGCACTCTCTACCTCTCGTGTTCTCTTAACTCGGGCTATTTACATTTATCGCCTTTCGACTCGACGTGTTGTCTGTAACTTCGAAGTTTTTCCAATTCCGATGTGATCCTATATATATATTGTGTATTCTTTTTGAAAAAATAACATTGAAAGTTTAGCATCAATCAAAGGTGAAAAGGTCAATTCAGTGAGAGACCAATCCTGGGAGAGTCGAAAAAATTGGTAAACACGCCCGCAATAAAAAGTGAGCATTTCTGTTATTAATTTTGGTTCAAAAGAAATGTATACTAATATATTTCGCTCCCATAAAAAAAAAAAAAAAAACAAATGTGGCTCCTTAGGTTGACACAGAAATAGCTCTTTGCGAATGTATATTTTTTTAAGCATAAGAAGATGAAGGCATAAAGGATTAAGAGTTTCTTGAGACATTCATATTGTTATACTTTGATGCGAGGTCCGGGACATACCTGTTTACTTTTCATTCTCTCTGAATTTTTGACGTCAAAGCTTTGACGCTTCTAAATTAAAGATGCACTTTAAACATTTTCGTACAAAATGATACATTTTTTCAAACGACACCGCAATGTTCGCAACTTATGACAGTATTAAAAAAGGTCGAGTGACCTGGTTCTCTGATACACCTGTTTCAACCTATGAGCAATAGATCCATGAAACGAGAGAGCGGTGAGAATAATTCCATGACCTTATACCTTTATTCTCTGTTCGCAGTGGCACTAACCCTGTCGGTGGGAGGCGCTTTCGGCCGGTAGCAAAGTCGCGACGATAACGTGCGCGCGTGGAAGCAGGCGCTGCGAGGGTCGCAGCGGCAGCCGCAGGCCGAAGTCCCGGGTGACCCGGCAAATGTGGCTCTGTGCACGGTGAGCCGGAGTTCGGGGGCCCGCGGGGCCCGCAGGGGCGCCGCCTCCGCCGCCTCCACCCGCGCCGCGCGGCCCGACCAGAGCGTCAGATTACCCCTGTGCGCGCCCCAGTCCCAGTCGGGCCCAACCCCGGCCCAAGCTATCGTCGCAGCAGTCGCCGCAGCCGCCGGCCAGCAGCAGCAGCCAAATGCAGCCTCCACACCCCAGCAGCACGCGCACCACCAGCACAATCCGCACTCGACGACGTCGCGCGACCAAGGGGCCGGACAGTCATACGAGGTGAGTCGCGACGGCATAGTATTTATTTCCCAGGGCACTCGTGGCCACTTTGGTTCCGATTTTTCTAAGGCTTATATCGTTTAATACGAAGTAGGTATTAATAAATCTTTTATATATTTTTTTAATTATCATCCCAGCTTCGCTCGGATGACAATCGGACATTCGTGCTAGAATTATTTTTATCGCGTTAGTATCGAAAAGTACTACATTAAAATCGTATTGTGATTCACATATAATTTAGTAATTGAACTATAAATATTAATCAAAACAGTCAAACAATATTTTATTGCGGTAAATCACGTGTTTTATTTTTGACTACAATCAAATTCAAAGATGAGTATTTTTAAACTAATTCCTTTTGTAGTTATTTATACGTCCTGTCATTACATCATACTTGCACTCTACATGCTACTGCATTTCATTTGTGATATACCTATACGAATGCTTAAGCCTACGCGTTGGATTCAATAACAGCTATTGCTTTTATTGAAATAGATCTGAAGTACTACGTAATGCTCGTGTCAAAATCGTGTTCTAGTTAGCATTTTAAATTTTTATTTGATTTTACATTATTGAAATAATAAAACGGTTTACGGTTTAGTATTTGTATGTATATAACATCGTGATAGTAGGGTAAGACCCCCTATTAGTGTACCTGAACCTAATGGTGTGCTCTCCATTGAAATACATGTAAAGCACACAAATAGGGTGTCTTACCCTATCAGGTATCTTCAAATTCGAAAACAGAAATATACTTTATATGCCACATTCGTCATTTGTCGTATTTTAATATTTCTATATCGATTGCAAAAAATCTAATAATTAATCATATTTCATGCAATTTGATTGAGAACCATATAGGCTACATCTTCTTACTCGGGAAATATTTTTTTATAAAATGTACAGTTATAAAATAAACTAATTAATGTCTAAATGTAATTAGATTACATTAAACGAAAGTAGCGTCTTTTAGGAGAAATAATTATGCATTCGTAGATACATTAATATCGATTTAATGAATTTCCAGTTTAGAAACTTACTCTTAATTAACTAGTTCTGTCAAAAACTTGTAGCAATTAAGTTAATTATTCGCATTATTTTTGCTTACATGCTTTTAAGTGGATTGATCGACGTGCTAGGCATAATCCCTATAATGTCATTGAAAGTGATACTTTGCACGTGCTTTCTTAAGATAATGCGGAGATGAAAATACTTATGACGTAATATCGTATATCTAAAATTACGCGATTGTCATTTTGACAAGTACTAGAAACATAATTACAAAATTCGAATTACACTATTATTAAAGAGCTCGACGAGATGAACCTTTTTTAATAATTTAGTTTTTCATATTATCCTCGAAACTGTCAAAGCTCTTAAATGAATTATAACTTTACAAAAATTATGCTAAAATTGTAATAAATTATAAAATAATTTAACAATTCCACAAAAATGGTTTAGTACATAACCATAGCTATATACTAAAATCTAAATAAACTTATAAGAGTGACCATGATGGAGAATTCGAAAATTTAATTATTGCTTTAACGAATGCCAATAAATAAAATGTTTAATTATAATTATTTCTGAGATCGTGAAAAAAGGGATACCCACTAAGTGCAGATATATAACATTTTTTATTGGTAGAGCAGTATTAAACCATTTTACCCAGATGGCTCTAATTTAATTTTGCTAATTGCTTCGTCGGCGAAAACGTATTTTTAAATGGCTAACATAAATTTGTACCCCTCTGATTGCAGGATGGGCAGGGTCTGGAGGAACCGATGGTTCACGTCGAGCGGGCCAATCTGCTCAGCACGTGGATATGCTGCGTGCCTTGCTACTGGCTGCAGCGGAGCAAAGCCGTGCACAAAGCACTTCTCACCTTCGCTATGCTGCTCGTGACGAGCCTTCTGGTCACCAGTCCCGTGCTCTTTCTCATCACGACTCTGCCCGAGGGGGAGCAGCCGCGCGACTGTCTGCCATTGGTTAGTTGATTCTTTCAATTGCCGTTATTTGTACTGAAAAAACCGTGAGAATGGATTCCACGTTTGTCCAAAGTGATTTCGTTTCGTAAAAATAGATCGTAACAATTTTTTCTGCTATAGAAATCATACCGGCAGTACTATTTTTTTAACATTACAAAGAATTTTTTTTTACAATTAGCTATATGGGTGATTCTCAGCAAAAATGCTCAGTTTTACATGTAATCTCCATGGTAGTGAATAATCCTCTGTCTTTGAATAATAATGGACATCCCGCTATTTTTAATTTCACTATATTATATTCTAGTAACTTAGGTTTTATTTTTGTAAAAAAATGTATTAAAAAATAGTTTTTTTTTTATAAAATCTATAATAAAATGTCCGCGGAGATTACAGGACAAAATCTAAGCACTTTTGCTGTTAATCATCCATATGGTTTATCGATTACGAGTTAAACTAGAAGCCTCATATCATTATATGAAGCAAGGTTTTTTAACAAAAGCTAAGGTTTCGTTTTCCTGATTTTTAAGGCGGCAGGTGATGTGTACAACAGAAAAACTTGCTAACCATTCATTGACACATTGCTTTCTGAAACTTTATTTATTAATCCTTAGATATTAATTATTTACTTCAATAATTAACATTCTTACACTAAAATTCATGTAGAGACATTCATTGTAAAATTCTTATTGACAGGTTATAAATCTCTACATTAAGCTAAATGACAAAAGATTTAATTAGGATATCTCTTTTCATTTTGAAGATATAAATTTTATTTCCTAACAATTAATTTTCCTTAAGGGGGTATTAAAATGGCTTTACTATTTAATTGTAATGTCATAAATTACTGAAATATAATAATGTAAGTACAAACTTAAATGAAAGGCAAATACTTTCTGAACCAAAAAAGAATCTTGTTATAAAAAATTGTTAATAGAAAACGTAGATATTGTTCAAAAAGTAAAAATTTACTTTCGCTTCTTACCAATTTTTTATTTTTCATTCGATTTTAATGTTTGATATCTTATTTTACTTCTTAAACATTCGTCTATGACCCATCTAGGCTTATATTATGAAATAATTAATATATACGAAGCAGCGTGTAATTGTTTACAGTACAATACAGTATAAACTTGAATTTATTGTGGTCAAACTGTAAACAATTACATGCTGCTTCTTATATATTAATTATTTCATAATATAAGCCTGGATGTGTGGTAGACGAAAGTTTAAGGAGTAATATGCGATGCCAAACATTTAAATCGAATGAAAAATAAAAAATTGGTAGGAACCGAGAGTAAATTTGTAATTATTGAACAATATCTAATATCTTTCTATTAACAATTTTGTATAACAACATTTTTTTTTTGTTCAGAAAGTATTCATATAAGTGTTTACTCACATTATTATATTTCAATAATTTACAACATTACAATTAAATAGTGGACCCATTTTAATATCACGACAATCCCCTTAATAATCAAGAACTGGCTATATATTGTCAGAAAACTTCCATATAAGTACATTGTGTTTACATTTTAAGTTTCCAAATTTATGATTGTATACCTATATGTATGGAAGTTTTCTGACAGTGTAGCTATCAACGCTGTCTTTTTCATATATTTTAGTAAATTGTATCCTGCTTCAAGTGCATTCATTATACATAAGCAATATTAGTTTTTAGTATAAAGAAAAAAACTGTAGTAAACACAGTCCTGTCCGGTGAAAATTGGCCTACTAGATCCAGAGTTTGCCCAATATAGACGTCTGCAAGCATACACATATACGCTCATACAATACACACACACACACACATACACACAAATATACCGATATTTTCTAAAAATAGTGTATTTCAATTTCAAATGTCCTGTAAAACATTTTTAACATGTTGTGTTGAAAACTTTTTTTACTAGCATAAAGCTTCTGGGTTTCATTTTCAGTTTTATGCCTCGTTGATTGCATAATCTTAAGAAATTCGTTCAAGATGTATTTACTTTGGTTGTTCTATGCATTAATTTACTCTGTAATTTTACGGTTGATCATACAGATTCCGCAATAATGAACGTTGCAAATTTGTTAATTTTAGGTCAATAAAATTAGCTTTTAGGAATTTGTATTGTGTATTTACAAATGCTTTGTATTTTCTAATTTGGAATGAAAATAATGAATTTTAGGTGTTCTACATCTTTTATGATCCATACAATAAAATCATAAGAATAATGAAAAATCTCTAAATCCACAGTAACATAAAAATTATCAAAAACTTTCATAAATTTTATATTACTAATTTTATATTACTAATTTCAATAAAACTTATGAATTCATTATATACACGAGAACCGGTTTTCTGATAATCTATATATAGGAATATTTTTTCGAAACAAAAAATTATCCACTTTTTGTTTTATCGCTTTTCGCGGAAATTCCTTTAAAATAACGAAAAACAAACAATGTTTTTCTTAATTTTATTCACTAAAATCCTGCAAAAATAGAATTATCTGGCTTTGAGGAAACCCCCTTCAATTATTCATAAACAGCTTTTCGAAACAAACCTCGGCAATATGTGAAATATGTTGTTTAAATCATAAAACTAAAAATTAAGTACTTAATTCAAATAATTTTCTGGTAATCAATTTAAAAACAATGCTAATTTAAGTATTTTATGCATTTCAACCTGAAGTAAAATGTAATTTATTTAAAATTATAAAAAGTATTATAGAAAATATGTATGTAAATACGTATAATATGACGGCCAAGATTAAAGTATTAAAGTATCTTAATCGTTCAAGTGTTAAAAATGTATAAAATAACCCAAATTATTTTAATTATAATTAACAATAGAATAAATAATCTCAAAGATGTGTATCTCACTAAATTACCTTAGTGCTCAATTTCGGTAAATTCAAACACTTAGAATTCGAATAACTCTTGAATAATGAATTCAAGGCCCACAACTTGTTATGATTATTCATTTTAAGCTACTTAATAACTTCACTGAGAAATGACAATACTTAAAAACATTATTCGTTTGACTTTGCCTTGACTTTGGACACTAATGCCTACCTTGCTCGATTTTTCAAATATTTCGCAGTCGAATTTCACGGACTTGTCAACTAGCAATATAAGTTTTCCAACCATTTCCGACGTACATCCTCACTCTTGAACTTCATCTGTCCTTCAATTCACATCTGATGGCATAATTCAGAAATTTTACGCCATCTAAAACCCGTTCTCGTTATGTTGACATGCATCAATAACGGCATTCGTTCGTTTCTCGCGTTCTTCGCCTCTCCCGTTCTCTCTTCATCTGTCCTACTCTCGTTCTCTCTCTCTCTCTCTCGTTCTCTCTCTGACTCTCTCTTCCTCCATCTGTCGATCCTACTCTCATTCGCGTACACGCATACTCTCTCTCTTTCTCCCTCTCTTTTATTCGCTATCTGTCCTATCTCGTTATTTCTGCATCCCTATTTTTTTTTATTTTAGCTTTAAAAAATTATTTTTATAGTAGAATAACGAGTTTTGGTAAACTCGAGGTAACAAAGTGTGAAAAGAAGACCCAGTAAAAATAATGATTGAAAAGTCCGTAGCTCATTGTCTCGTCTCACAGCCAAACGATTTGTAATCTTATTAACAGCGAACTTGTAGCTGTTTAACCTTTGTATTACAAAACGTCATTTAAATATATATAATGTAAATATTAAGATCTATTTACTCAAATGATATTAAATTTAATTATCCAGATTTCCAATAACTTTCATTGTAAATAAAACATTTATTGAAATTCAAAATATTATTGTGTGGTTAGAACAAGCCAGCAAGATACTATATATTCCGTTTTTCATGTAAATAGTAGTCATTTGTAATAGAATCTCTTTTAAAATATATTTATTTTATAAAGCATAAATGTTTGCTATATAATTATTCTTGACAGTACGGCAATATTAATTTAATTTCATGGTAATATGTTTTTGTTTGTATACATAAATTAATTGTGTGTTAACTTTTGTATAAATTTTCTAAATATTTAAATTAATTGCCACTATTAATATTCAACCGATACGGTTAAAATAATCAACATACGCAATTTAAGTGCACAATAAGAAGATGCTCTTTGAATAACCAATATAATTAAAAAAAAGCAGCAGACATTTCTAAATCAGACTGTCATATTGAACCGCCCAATACCATATCAATGTCTCATGAATATTACGCAGTACAAATGTTATTGTGCTCAATGCACAAGCGCGCCAATCTATGTCTATAGACTTGAGTAACCCCGAGGCATCTTATCGCCTTTCAACATCGCGATGCCCGCCGCTCCCCTCAGGCATCAGGCATGCATTTCCGCCGCCGTCCGGTTGTTGCTGCTACTGTAACGGGCGGCGCGGGTGTGTGCTGCAGCCGCGCTCGCCGAAGCCATACAACCGACGCTGGCCGGGGATAAGGTTTCGAGACGCAAACGTCAACCTTAGCGTGGGTCAGGGCCTGCGCTGTCCTTCATCCATGACCTTCGACACTTTCGCGTCGTCGTGAGAGAATCGCTCAAAGATTCGCTCGATCGACCTATACGCGTCGCCGCACGAGTTTTCGCGGATTAAGTGGTTAAGCGTGGATTTGGTCGGACACCCCAGGCTCTTACTCTCTTTCTCTTAGCGCCCTCAATGGCTGAGTATATATACCGGTGTAGTCTCGCGCAGATGAGTCTGCTTCGTTTATTCGGGTGTGCTGTTCGTTTGGAATAGTAGAAGAATATTTGATTATGAGAATTATGAGCGGGAAGCCCTAGACGGAAATGACAAATAAACTTTCATCGAAAATGTTATGAAAACGTGTTACGTTTGTAGTATTTGTTATGATTGGTCAAGATCAGACTTTTTTCCTTGAGTAGATGTATATATTTTTCTTGAATAGTATATACCCTAGACATAACCCTTTGCGGCATACATTTTTCTACAAAAAAGTGCTGTTTTTCAGTATTCGTTCAACTTATACATAAATAAATTGATAAAAATTGTAAACAATTTGCACATGAACTTTGATTCTGTAACATGTGAAGATAATAGAAAAAAAACAGTTAAATCGAATAAAAACTACTTTTAAATCGCAAAAAAGTCTTTTAAAGAAAGTGAAATAGGTATGCCACTATGCTGCGAAGGGTTGAACAACACCACTTATAATTTTTCTAATATTATTGTTATAAGTTATGGTGACATTGAATAGAAATTGTTATAAAACTAAGCGACAAAAAGAGTACTTGTACGCAACGAAAAACTCTCCAAAACTTTCGAAAACCATCGATTTATAGAAATAACAAATACACGAAGATTAAATGCCGCAAATTCAGCAACTAATACAAACGTGTTACAAGACCGATCCACACTTCTCGCTCGAAAGTATAAATCAAGAAAACTTGCGTACTCGTTCCGGAAGCCGACCACGCCGTAAGTGTACCGCGCGCGTCACGAGAGCGATCGTTAGTTTTTTCTCGACGGGCGCTAGCGCGCGAACAAAACAAAGGGCGGCCGGAGAAAAAGCGGAAATAATTAATGGCACACGTCAAAACGTGCGAGCTTTGCGCGCGAGCCGATTTATCGCGCGCGCAAGTAGCGCCGACGGCAGCTGCTTAGACGACACGACGTCTGCCTCTGGCGTTTGTCTCACGCGTCAGGTTACTCGCGCGGATATTCTCCTCCTCCTCCTCCTCCGCGAGACAGGCTCTTCTCGAGATATATTCCCCATTCATCGAAGAGCGCCGTGAAAGAGCCGACGCGGCAGCGGCTTCTCCATTATCCCTAGCCGAGGACAATCATCGTCATCCGCACGGCTCCAAGCGAATAGAAACACGATCTCTATTTTTCGCCGCGCGCCTTTATCTTCCTCTACCCTCGTTCTTATCGCGTGTGAGGAGTTTGCGGAGGAAGGAGCAGCAGCAGCCGCTTTTCACTTCGGTTTTCAGAGATGAGCTTTTTAAGGTTTTCTCCCCGAGTTGCCGCTGCGGCTGCTATTGTCTAATTTCTTCGCCGAGGAAATAGAACTCGTGTCATTTTTCAAACTAAATAGCTTTCGGTGGTGGGGAAAAGTTCGAGGCGAGCGAAGGGACTGTGTATTGAAAGCTATTCAATGGGTTTACTTATATTACTTGATTATCGGATTCATTATTGTTATTCAAAATACATTCATTTGTTAGGTTGCCAGAAACTTTTTTTAATTTAACTTTCCTTTTTACCGCAGGTTAAAGGGGATGTTCATTACAAAGTAGTACATGTGAGCGGTGTTTATATAGTAAAATTGTATGTTCATAATGCTTATACGTGATTTTCTATATTTGCTATTCGACGTTACGAAAATTTTGACAAAAATAAATCAACGAACAATATTTAATAAAATCAATATAAATGTTTATTGTCACATGTTTAAGCTAAAAATACATTTCGCCTCTGCAAACATAGTTGTTTAAAATATCTACAAATTTCACTCTTACCAAAGTTATAAAAGTATACAATTGTGAATTATAATTCTAATAGGTCTTAATATTATAGCTAACAACGTTGAAAAGTCGACACTCGATTAAATAGACCCACGTCCAGACAATAATGTCGAAAAGCATTATGATTACCATTGCCGCTGATCGATAGCACCCAATCCACCGAATATATGAAGAAATCTCCAAAAAAGTAGCCCTTATGACGGCCAAAAAATGGTCAAAATTTTTTTTGAAGGCACACCTTCGTGACAAGGTTTTCCTCATTTGATAGGTCATAACATATACGAAAACGCTCGTGTTCCGTCAAAAACGACTTTGTGACACCGTTTTAGAACAAAATCCATTTTTCTTATGGGAATTT
>UXGD01006803.1:0-11948 GCA_900474315.1 Torymus auratus
CGTCACCAAATACACCAGCTCAAAATAAATTGACAATTTATTGACCCTTTGATAACAATCGGCCCTTTTCAGGGCCATCAAATTATTCAAACATACGAACAAATTATTTTATTACAATAAATGCAAACGTAATAACCTCGTATATCTGTATCCTTACAAATTTAAATATACCTATTTGCACAAGACTTACTAAAATCAATAAATTTAAAATGTACTTTAAATGGAAATACTGAAATGCCTTATTCTCTATTTTAAACTTAAATTGTATACTCATTGCAATTTTCAAATCTCAAATGTTCCTTTTTAAATCTAAAAGAAGTATTTGTATAATACCTTTTTTTTCAAATTGCAATATAAATAAAACAGAATGAGGAAATATTAACTAAAGTCTGGCAAAGTCATGTACATATGATTGGCAGTGGCTTTTAATAACATTTAATTTATAAAATTCGTTAAAATTTTCATTTCAATTTCAATTGCAAAGATAAGGTTAAATACATCTACCTATGAATTTAATTTAGATAAAAAAAATAAACTAATTGCATTAAATTAAACTGGTCAAAAAATATACACAGTTTAGCATTCATATGTAGGTAATGAGATTTCTTACTTTGAATTGTTTTCTATTCAATTTAAATATTTTTCATTGTATTTTAAACTTAAAAAAATTTTGTAATTTTGTTATATTAGCCTGATGATTCAGCTTGTTAAAACATGTATTAACTTGAAAATAAATTTTGTGTAATAACCTACTGTAATATGCATTTTTACTAGTGTTTCTTAAAGGCAATTTTGCATTTGACTTATAAATTTCATCTTTATATTCTCATTATAAAGAAGGATTATGAAGCATTTGTATAGTGTATCACTAAAACTGAATCATCTGTTTATTCATATAGATTTTCAACTGTAAAAATAAAAAGATTAACAATGATATAAGATTAGTTTATAATTACGGTTAAATGACAAATAAGATTAAATGTTTTGTAATGTGTAATACAAAATACAGTAGCTGATTCATTTATTATTGTAAGTCATGAGCAAAAATTATTGCAACATATTATATTCATTACAATTGTAACATTTATGCATAAGTACTTTTCACAAATAGAAATGAAAAAAAAAAATAAAAATATTACAGAAGTACATAATACAAAGAGAATATTTACATGTATGTACAGTCATTGTACCCATAGACATAAGATAACATAAGATGATTGTATGTACCTACAGTAACAGAGGATTCATACCGTGCTGCCACAAATGTTCTAGGTCATATTAAATACTAAATAAAAATTATTTTAATAATTATATTATTATTATTGAGAAATGTATTTTTTAGTTGTGTTTTGATACTTGCTTTCTAAAATATTTAATAGAAAATAGTATATTTTAGTAGTATGTATGGTATATGCATCAAATTCATCATTGAATGATTTTTTAGTACGTATTAAATTAATACACTGCTTGGTATTACACATTTATATTTTTTAGTAAAATTTAATAGCTTGGTTATGTAGTTCTAAATAAAAATTGAAAAATAAATTTCTCATGGTTTTTGCAAATGCTGCAAGCATATACTAATCTCAGGTGATGAAACCTTACATTCGTCTATCATAAAGGTTGATTTACTCAACTTGTATGTGCGAAATTACAGTAAAAATTATGTGGAACTTCTCAAATAACCTTTAAACTTCAATATTAAACAAATGTAGAATTCGTTAATTCATTTGTTTTGTCAAAATTATTATTTATTTCATCGAATCTCCTCGAAGCGTAGATATTGTGCTCTGTAAACACATGATTTTTCTATTGCAAGACGTTAAAATTCTACCATTTCATTATTTCGCAATAAACAGTAATATGTCCTTAATTAACTAGTGGTATAAATTATTAACTTTTTAACAATTATAATTGTTTAATATTAGTTCAAAGTTAGTGATTCGGTGAAAATAGTGTTGTTGAACGGGGTGCGCTCGCGCTCGAAAGACGCGAGTCTCTCTCTGAGGTCCGCGCTCGGTCTATAAAATAAAACACTCAAATGGCTCGCGTCATTCTTAACAGTATACTGTTAAGCGTATACGCTCGCGGTTGAACGACATTTAGAGGAAGTTTCTTTCCACGCACAACTAAGTACACAATGAGAGACGCAGTAGCAGCTACCTCAACGAAGAAGGCCGCAGCCAAGATCGGCGCGGCCAAGATCAAGAAGTCAGCGACGAAGCCCAATCATCCTCCGACCGCGGAGATGGTCAACGCCGCTATCGCAGTGCTGAAGGATAAGAAGGGATCATCGCTCCAGGCCATCAAGAAATACATTGCCGTGAACTACAAGCTCGATGTTGACAAGCAGAGCATCTTCATCAGGAAGTATTTGAAGTCCGCAGTCACGAAGAAGACCATCGTGCAGACTAAGGGAACCGGCGCGTCAGGCAGGTTCAAACTCGGTGGTAAAGCTGAAAGCGAGAAGAAAAAGGTCGCAAAGAAGCCAGCGGCGAAGAAACCCGCCGGTGAAAAGAAGACTGTCGCGAAGAAGCCGGCTACCGCAGCTAAAAAGCCAGCTGCCAAGAAAGCTGCTGCAGCTAAGAAACAATCTGCTGCAAACAAGCCAGCGGTTGCCAAGCCCAAAGTCGTGAAATCAAAAGCTGATAAGTCTAAGATGTCCAAAACAACCAAGTCAACATCCAAGGTCAAGAAGACCGGAAAGGCACCATCTACTAAGCCCAGGACACCCAAGCCCAAAAAGGTAGCTGCACCCAAGGCCAAGGCAGCGGGGAAGAAGTAAAGATTAATAACCAAAATCAGCCCTTTTTAGGGCTAACTGAGCACTCAATATATCAAACGGCCCTTTTCAGGGCCATCAAATTTATCAAACATAGAACAAAAATATTCATATTTAAATTATTTCATTAATACATTTATAATACAAGTAGGTATATTGTTTTAATTCATTATCCCTTACGTCTTCCTACTGAAATAGATTTCAAAATAAAAATACGAAAACTTTCAAGGCTTGTCATCAATTTACTACTAAAGATAAAATTTATAAAATTTTTATAATTTAAATAAATAATAAGTATATTCATATTTTGACGCCAATTTCAACGCATATCACGCGCGCATGCGCTTTTCTGTAAAAGATGGCAGCAGCAGGCAGCTGAGCAGCATTTTATCAACTGCGTACCTAATGACATGCATTTCTGATGCATTATCCTTTTCCTTGATAAAAGGTTAATAAGGTTTCATTTAGACTCTCGAAAACCGTCATATTCTACCTTGTTTCCTGAAATCTTTTATCATACTTATCAAAATTTTGCCAAACTGAAGGTGTTTGAAGTTGAATTGGCGAGTTGTGGACCACCGCACAACTGGTCCCATGGTGTAATGGTTAGCACTCTGGACTTTGAATCCAGCGATCCGAGTTCAAATCTCGGTGGGACCTACTTACACTCAACTTTTTTTTTCCCCCTAGCTATATTAACATTTACCATTGAAATCCATTGTTTTAATCGTTATATCAATCCGCTTATTCTTCAGTAGGGCTTAATAAAATAATGCCAACATAATATATATCTGGTAAATATATAAAAATGAAGCCCGCACTCAGGTCATCTAATCCGATATGCTTTATTTTGTTAGAAAATTGCCCTTTATCTCTTCTCTACTGATTATCACTTTGCAAGTGTTACGAAAACGATGAAAAAGACTAAAATTTAATCTTTGGTTTTTTGAAAAATATTATTTCCTTGAAATTATAAACAATGAAAGATATGTAGCATAAGAAAATGGTTTCTAAAAACCACCCATAAAATCTTTAAAAAGATGGTAAATTTTTAATTTGATTGCTACCTTTATTCAACAATTTTTGAACGTTTGAGATTTAAGGAGCTTTTGGGAAAAAATCAATAGATAATATAAATTTTATTTTACTGTTGCTGTAAATATTCTAAGTTCTTTTAGGCGCAATATACCAAGTAACAATTTAATAATCAAATTTGCTTTTTGTTTAGTGGGCCGAAAGTACTACTTTCGCTCCCGGCGCCCGATCGCGAATGTTGTAGGTATTTTTGGCGTCATTAGGCAAACAATCGTATACGCACAATGGGAGCAAATAAAGAATGCCTCAGATCGCATGTTTGTTTGACAATTTATATGCGATCTGGGACGTTCTTTACTAAACGAAAATAATAGTTTGCTGCATGAGTACTTATTTCATAAGGGAAAACCACCATATAAAATAAATATAAATAGTGCAGATTACTTATAGTCATAACTCATAAATACAGCTAGGCGCGTTAATTAATTAAGTATGTATGTGCATTAAAGTACATGTTTATCGAATCAGTTGACGAGCTATAGGTATGTACGTTTTTTTTGTCAATCGTTACCAATTGATATCCAAGCGGACTTTTTTTGTCAATTCATTAAAATTAAGTCTTGGTAAAATTATTCCGATTTCATGTATAGTTAACTTTAATGATTAAAATCTGTTATTAGCTGTCGGACATCGGACTACGTATGTACAGTTTATATACCTATACGCAATAAATCACATCAAACAGCTGCTCCGACTGCTCCGACTCCTGTGTGTCTTTTCTTTTTCTCTGCAGTGAGAACTCTGGAGCTGGACTCTGCAGACAGTGCAGACGCCCAGACGGCAGCTCACACGTGTATGGTTACAAACGTGCGTGTGTATGTACACAAACTCACAATCTCACAAACGCATTCGCTTGGAAGATAATCAAGGTATATAGATAGGTGCTATATCTATACCCCTATATACGCTACCGTACCAGAGGTGAGAGGTGTGGAGAATCGAAAAAGTTGACTCAGACGGGTGGCTGGTCGAGGCGTACGTGACCGGATTCTAACCTCAAAAGTGTCAGAGCGCTTGTGTTTTGTAACATTGTAACGTGTAGTACTCAAATCGAACGATGAGTGAGACTAAAGTTTTGCCTGTGGGAAATGCTTGCGAGAAGGAAAACATGTCCATGGGAGATTGCACCAGGTCATTGGTGCAGAAGGAGGATAGCAAAGCTAATACCACTTGCTATTCGCAGACCACCAAGAGAATTGAAAAAAAGGATGTGGCTGGGGGGAATGACACAGGGCAAAAAGAGGAAGATCTAGTCGTTGTGGTGAAGGCTAAGCCTGTGCGGAAGATCTATAAGCCTCCAGTGAGAGTAAACAAGATTCCTCAAGAGATACTGGATGATCCACTGATTAAAGAAGCTATGAGTGGGCTACCATCGAACTACAACTTTGAAATACCCAAGACTATTTGGAGAGTGAGAGAGACTAAGGCTAAAAGAGTGGCCCTTCAGATGCCAGAAGGCTTACTCATATTTGCACCTCTAATATGTGATATTATAGAAACTTTCACAGAGGCTGACACTGTTATAATGGGTGACGTTACTTACGGTAAGAATTGCAACAATTGTCAAAATCACTCCAAGTATTTTTAAACTTGTATAGCATGAAGTATTTAATTCAAAGTATCTTTTAATTAATATGTATGTTTATTTAATATAATGTTTATTAAACTGGAATGTTTTTCTATTAGTGAAAAGCCAAATATATTAACAAAGTCAATATTTCATTAAAATTTGGTAGCTACTATGTGTTGTAATATAGACAATTTTTTATAATATAATAAAAAAAATAAATTATATATTATTTTTGTTATTTGACTGTCAGAATTATGTACACAAAATATACACGTATACAAGGAGATATAATATCTAATCAAACGTCAAAACAAAACAAAAATTAAAGCTGGTTATTTTGAAACTTTTACTCTGAATCAATGTACCTTATACCTGATGGTTAAATAGCAAGAGCCAATTATCATATATAACTTTTTAAATATATACTTTCGTTTGAAAAATAATTAAAATTTTTTTTATATTTTGCAGGTGCGTGCTGTGTAGATGATTATAGTGCAAAAGCTTTAGGTGTAGATTTATTAATTCATTATGGACATTCGTGTTTAATACCAATTGATCGAACAAGTGGTATTAAGTTATTGTACATTTTTGTTGATATAAAAATTGATACAGCTCACTGTGTTGAAACTATCAAATTCAACTTTCCAGTCACAACTAGATTAGGTTTAGTTAGCACAATTCAATTTGCCAGTACATTGCAAGCGGTTGCAATAGAACTAAAGAAGGATGGATACACAGTAACAATTCCACAAAGTAAACCATTAAGTCCTGGAGAGGTATACTTAAATTTATTTGAAGTTATTGATATTATGATATTAATTTCATTTGCATTTACTATTTTTAATTTCTTTTTCAGATTTTAGGTTGTACAGCACCACAAATTAAAGATGTCGATGTACTGATGTATATTGGAGATGGCAGATTTCACTTAGAAGCAGCTATGATCTCTAATCCAAATTTAACAGCCTATCGTTATGACCCATATGAAAAAAAATTCACAATAGAAAAATATGATCATAAACAAATGCTGAATAATAGGAAAAATGCTATTTTAAAGGCAAAGGAAGCAAAAGTTTTTGGACTCATACTTGGGACGCTTGGACGTCAGGGAAGCCCAACAGTTTTAAAAACAATTGAAAACAGAATAAAAGCATTGGACAAGGAATTTGTAATTATATTAGCTCCTGAAATATTTCCACAAAAATTAAAACTATTTACTGGCATAGATGCTTTTATACAAGTAAGCTAATTGTTAATCATAGTACAATAAATAACTAATGTGTTTAAATGTATTTCTAAAATTTTAAATTATTTACAGGTTGCATGTCCAAGGCTAAGTATAGATTGGGGCACTCAATTTGAAAAACCTCTTCTAACGCCATATGAAGCTTCAGTAGCATTAAAAATGGCAGAGTTGGATGAAACAAAACCATACCCTATGGACTATTATGCATCTGCTAGTTTAGGGCCATGGACCCCAAATCACAAACCTAGTGACTTTCAAAAACAAAGTGAATTTTGTTGTGGGAAGTGTAAAGATGAAAAGAATGTTGATAGACCATGTAAATAAATAACTGGAGCAACTTAAGTTATTTATATGTAATTTTATAAGACTATATTAATAATCGTCCGTAACGCGTTTGTACATAATGACATGTTAATAAAAATTTATAATTTTATTATTATATATTTTGTTAAATTTGCAATTTTAGTATTTTATTTCATATCAAACGAAAATATACCTATATTTAACCATATTTTGATTTATTTGAAATTTTTTTAATTTTTTAGTGGTTTTAAAGTTTTTAAAAATAGGCATACCTATGCATTTATTTTTTATTAGATACTTCCAAGTATATTAAAATTATACAAATTAAAAAAAATCAAATAACCTAAAATTTAATTTTTTTGTTGAAATTTCTTTCAAATATAATTGAGTTATTATACTTAAGAAGTTCATTGATTTATTATTTATTGGTTTTTATCCATCAGTTATATACTTATATTTATTAAAAGTTCTCAAATTAAATGATTCTTGCTAAAGGAGAAAAGCAAAGTGAATTGAACTATATATTGATGTATTACTTATTGTTAGTATAAAAAGTAAATGTATAAAAAGTGTTCAACGTTAAAAATATTTATGGCCCTGAAAAGGGCCGATTGTTTTTAAAAGAAAGATGAATTTAGGCTCGTTCTCCGCGGATACGTCTAGCCAGCTGAATATCCTTGGGCATGATGGTAACCCGTTTGGCGTGGATGGCGCAAAGATTGGTATCTTCAAAGAGGCCGACAAGGTAAGCCTCGCTAGCCTCCTGAAGGGCCATCACAGCCGAACTCTGGAAGCGAAGATCCGTCTTGAAGTCCTGGGCGATCTCGCGGACAAGTCGCTGGAATGGCAATTTGCGAAGGAGAAGCTCCGTGCTTTTCTGATAACGACGAATTTCACGAAGAGCAACGGTTCCCGGCCTGTAGCGGTGAGGCTTCTTCACTCCTCCGGTAGCTGGGGCACTCTTCCGAGCGGCCTTGGTCGCCAGTTGTTTCCGAGGAGCCTTGCCTCCAGTCGATTTGCGAGCGGTTTGCTTGGTACGAGCCATTGTTTAATTAAAGCTGTTGCGTAGATAACTGCTGTTCGGAAGAACGAAGTCAGAATAATTTTTTGCCGCGCTCGAACACCCGTATTTATAGGCGCGATTGGGAGAAAAACTCGAAGCTGATTGGCAGCTGGTCGCGGGGAGGGGGAAGTTTTGCGCGGCGCACGATCGCCGGAGAGGGAGACACCGCCGCCCGAGGGTATAAAATAAACTCGGTTTCTGACAAAAAACATCAATTCGCTATTAGCTATCGCATAGTGCACTACTGCAAGTTCTACTATCAAGCTTGAAGATGACCGGCCGTGGAAAGGGAGGCAAAGGTTTGGGCAAAGGAGGAGCCAAGCGTCATCGCAAGGTCTTGCGTGACAACATCCAGGGTATCACCAAGCCCGCCATCCGTCGTCTCGCACGTCGTGGCGGTGTGAAACGTATCTCAGGACTTATCTACGAGGAGACTCGTGGTGTTCTCAAGGTCTTCCTTGAGAACGTCATCCGTGATGCCGTGACCTACACTGAGCACGCCAAGAGGAAAACGGTGACAGCCATGGATGTTGTCTACGCTCTCAAGAGGCAGGGGCGCACCCTCTACGGATTCGGCGGTTAAATGCTATTCTAACCTCAACAATAAAAAAACCAATCGGCCCTTTTCAGGGCCACCAAATGCTTTTAACGTTGGAAAAACATATATTTAAAATATTTAATGGTCATATTTTCCTAATTATTTTTAATATGTATAATTTATTCATGTTGGTGCTGGTACACATTCCTATATTAATTTTATGTTGATCATAATCTAAAAAATATATATTACATACAGATATAATTATAATGCATAAGCATACAATTTTACTTTTGAAGCATGATGAAATGATGGAATAAATTTTCAAAGGTCTGTCAAGTGCTGTCAAATAATAATCAAGCCTTTTTAACAAACTAAGCAGCAATGAAAAATGAGCTCTGTAATATCAACAAATTAGGTTTTGAAATCTGTGGGCATTGATGTGTTCACACTTCTGAAAAGTGCATTTAAAGTTTAGACTTGAATATTCTCAAACATTTTTAACACGCTTTCAGGGAATTTTTTTATTGGAAAAAGAAAAAAAAAAAAAAAAAATTACCATTTCACCATATTGTTGAATAATATACAGTAATTTCTTTATTGAATTATAATTTTTATAACGTTTTTAATTTATTTAATTAATTATAACATCTTTCTGTCCTAATATATATAACCTCTTACAAATTTATAAACTAAATATATACAAGTATTGTTATGGCATTTCAATTGACAGTACCTATAACTTATTGAATGTCATGTAAATATACATTGGTTAATTAATTTTCCATATTATCAAGATGATTATATTATAAACGGATTAGCGAAGAATAATATAACGGGGGGGGGGGGGTCGATAGATTCATTGAAATTAACTCGAATATCGAGGCGAAAAAACAGCAACTCAATTCTGTAAGAGAAGAGAAGTACCTTACAACATATCTATGTAAATACTGTAGGTGCTTCTACAGCTAAGTAACATCGACCATTGACTGAAAACCTTATACTTACCTATGAGATTACGTGAGATTCGATAAAGAATTCATTGTTTTGATGATGACAGTGTCGTTTTTCGCGGAAAATCGACCCGATGGACAATATATTGCTGATATGGCTATTAGCAACATATAAGTATTACGAGCAACATGTTAAATGTCTATCCCTAAATATATCTTAAATATAACGGAAGCGCACACTCCAACATTTGACCTGCATATGTCGCAATGTCGCAAACTCGCAAATACTTTAATTAATATATTAACAACAAATATTGCCAATATGTTTTAGATTACATTTTTTTATAATGCGCTGTATTGGTCATATATAAGTAATATATACAAACATATCTAAAGTAATATAATAAATATACAAATGTTATACATTATATCTAGTACTATTATTAATTAAAAAAAAAAAAAAAAACAACTCATTTTTATAACTCTAAGTTAAGTACCTGCTAGTGTTGCCTGCGTGTTGCTACAGGTGGCACCTTATACTTTATTACGCTTGTAATACATTCAATCGGTTTCTATCTGTTTTTATATAAATAATACCCTGAAGTCTCTGCAGGTCCCAGAAAGTTCCAAGCCATATTAGGCTCACATGATTTCAAAAGAGTTACCAATTTTCGCCATGAGCTTGTCAAAATGATGAAAGCAAACATAATTTACTTATTGTAAGTACATTTCTAGAATGCGGTCTATAAGTACTTACATATCAATTTTTTATTAGGAATACATAATTTTTTTTAGTGAAAAATTATTCATTAAAAATAGTTATCGAAAAAAGAGATTATTTATACTAATTTTCTTATAGTAATTTTTTATAATTATGTTTCTAAAGTACTACTAAGTACCTATGTATATGTATTCAATTCAATTAAAGAAATTTAAGATTATTGCATCTGCGCTTATCATTTGTTTTCTATTTACATATTTTCATGTGCTGGGATAAAGGTGAATATACGCTTGAATACTTATGTATACACGCAGCAGGAGTGACATGATTTTCGAGGGTGCATTTTAAAGGTTCGAGCCTTCGAGTCATTGAGCACAATTTGATATTAGGACAACATAAGTTCGCAATTCTTTCAAATGACACGATCCGGGTGACTGAAAATTAAGAACGTACCTACTTGTTTGAAATTTTTCTAGAATATTGGTAAGTAAATATTTAATCACCTATTTATTATTTATTACATATTTGCCTAAGTAAAGAACATACCTACTTATACGTTAATGAAAAAAGGTAAGTAATTTAAACAGTTACTTATGTTTTTTCGTTTTCGAAAATGGCGTTGCTCGAGCATCGACAAAACGTCTCAAGATGAACATCTCGAAAGAAAGGAGAACCTGGCGATAAGTATTATAGGAATTAGAAAAACATTGTACACAGGGAAGTATTTATATCGATGGCGTATATATATATATCATATACATATAGGAAGATAGTCAACAGTCATACAAGCTGAACAAGCGTACACATATTCAAGGCTGCGGGAAGACTGTGATTCGGGGGTTAGTTGTGGAGGATCAAAGGCGAGGCGGACATTGAGCACAATTTCATACAGGAGAGTATAACTTCACATTTCCTTTTCAAAAAGTGTCGAGTGAAAATAAAGCTATACGTACCGACCGAATTTGAAATTAATTGTTAAACACATGTTAATATCGATTAAAAACTAAATTTACTAATGAATTTCGTACAGATATTATGTTAATAAATTTATGATATTATTATGATATTTTTATATTGGATGTCTTATGATTTACTAGGATTTACATAGAATTTATTAATAACAATGTTTACATATAATAAATTATATTATTAAGAAATGATATAAATATCGTAACATACTTAAGTATCATCGAATTATTTGGTTTTCATTAGATAAGTACCTATAGCTGTGTACAAAAATGTTTAGCCTATTCTATCAGTTTCTATATATTATATATATATTGAATCTCATAACAATATCCTACGTTTCTGCAAATTCCGAGCTATATCAGAGGATCATGATTTTAAAGGAGTTTCTACTATTTTCCCGAAACTGTATTGTTTTTGTACTAGGTACTAAGTAGTTATACGTATAATACTGTTAAAAATTGATCATCCGAATATAAAATCTCTTATTTATAACGGTACATTTTTTATATTATTTTTAAAATATAAATATGTAAGTATACTTAACAAATTTACTTTAATTTTTAACAGTTATATTTCAATATTATTATTATGAAAAAAATTGTACCTACTTCTATGCTAAAACGTGTAGCGTCATTGAATCGGTTTCTATCGGATCTTATAGGATATATACATCGTAAGTTCTTTTCAGGTCCCAGAACGTCAGAAATT
>UXGD01006804.1:0-11945 GCA_900474315.1 Torymus auratus
TTTGACGAAGTGAAATTGTCGCAGTGCGATTTCTTGTTACATACATTTTAATAACAAATTAAATGTTAATCCGCGCTCATTTCACTTCGTCAAAGTTTAAAAACATTCTTCTCAGATTACGTTGTTTGCGAGTGTACATAAAGTTTTCCTTTTTATACTTAAAAAGAGTTATATCCAAAGAGTCATTTCCAACGATAATTCTATTAATTATTACAATGATAGTTTGTGTAACATCATGTTTTCTAATATTTTAAAATTTATAACAAAGTTTTAATCATACCTTTAAAAAACAACTAAAAAAAACTATTAAAGATGTGTTAATTCAAGTATTACTGTATTTGAGAGTATAACATTTTAAACTGATATTATTTTTTATATAAACTGCTAATTTTATGATAAATGTTACCTTTATTTCGCGACAAATGTTTAAGATACTTTAATTCACCTTCCTTATATAAAATGCTTTAAATAGAGATAATTTATTATTCATATTTTGAGCTCTCCTGTTACATTTTCAATTCCAACTATTTTTCAATCTTATTTGTAGGAGACGCTTTTTCGTTACGTATAAAAAGATTTATAATTAATTAAACAATTAACAAATTGATACATAAATAAAATATTAAATGATTAGATATTTTGTACATAATTCAAGCAAGATAATTTTTAAGTTCGATACAAAAATACTTATACATCTTATCTTTAGAAACGCCGACGTGACATGTTTACGAAACTTCACTTCTTACGTCAGAGAATCGCCATCGTTAAAAGTCAATAAAAAATATATATTTTACAGTTATCTATTAAGGTTAAAACTATGAAATTAAGTATTTATCTCATTATCATGGCTAGGTGTGATAATCATTGCAGACCAAAGTTTATTTTTCGCTGTAGGATATTATCATTACACATAACGATTTTTTAATTTTAGTATTAATTTTATCAAAAAAATGACATTATTTTTAATTATGTGTCAATTTCAAAACATTTTTCAAAATTATACATATTATGTGTATCTCAAAAATACTGACTTCTGCAAGCCATGCAATTTTCATTTCTAACACATGTAAAATTAATAATAATGAAATCAAGCTTTCATCAATCGATTTGCGTTAAGCTTGTGCAAGCTGGCATTATCATTCTTGTTATCAACGTCTACATATGCTTTTTGTTTGGCAGCCTATCACACGAAGTGCATCGATCCATGGCTTACGAAGAACCGGCGCGTCTGCCCGGTGTGCAAGCGCAAGGTTTTCGCTGCGGACGAGCGCGTTGAGGATGACTCCGAGAGCGATTCGGACGCTGATGATACGACGCCACTGATCAGGCACGATCAGGCCGCAGGCCGCGGACACGGCACCCAGGGTGGCACTTTTACCACCCAGACCGAGAATCCATTCTGGCGACAGCTGGCTCGTACACGGCATCAGCGACAACGTCGCGACTCCCAGGCTTCGGGTACGAGCTACGAGTCCGCGGACAGCGGCAGTGCCAGCGGTCATGGCGCTGAAGGTGGCGTGGATGGAAACGACGGCGATCAGCAGCAACACCATACCTGTCGCAGAGCCGACGTCGAGATCGATGGTGGCAATAGAGGTGGTGGCGGTGAGCCTGCCCCAAGAAACATGGTCTTCATGGTCTCAGACAGCCACAGTATAAATGGTGGGTTAGATGATTTACTGAAAGCGGGAACGTTTATTTTTTTTCTCGTTTCTGTGCTGTTTTTCATGGCTGATGAAGATAAAGTTTTATACTAGTAGAAGTTTTAGCGAAAATTTTTCTGATGCTATGCAATGCATTATAGAAGCGAAATCTCGAAATTTTTGTTATTTTTTTATGTTCTGATTACATTAACAATTATTAGTTTTTGTATAATGGCTTAAAAATTTGTTATTTATATGATTATATTAGTGTTGAACGTCTTTTTTATTACAAGCTCGAAATCAAAATATTGCTTTTGTAGTATAGTCAATACTTAAAAGCATTAACTTTAGAACAGTAGAGCCCGTTATTCTATAGAAACCAGTTAAAAATGTACCTGCTGTAGTTGTAAAATTAGATATTTATAACTACTTTTTATACAGAGTTTAAATGTACGAATGTAGTAATTATGAAATATTTGAACAAATTCAGTATTCTGTGATATACTTACACATGTAGATGCGTCAATTGATCTCATATTTACATGTAAATTCATTATACTTACAGCTGAGTATTGTTATTTTTTTACTTATTTTTATGTAACTAAAGAATGTTAGTATCCTTTAAGATTATTTGCGTAATCTTTGATTAAGTAATGGCTTTTTTTCTTATCAACTCTGAATTTGTTAATAATTAAGATACGCATATCTATGAATATAACATACATTTTTTCGTATATAAATAAGTATGATAAATATTTTTATCAAGATAAACAATAAACATAAAATAAAGATGTTTGATGAAATGAATGACAGCGAATTTTTTTAATGTTGGAAGACGGATCCGAATGGTCCAGCTGTCGAGGTGGACCATTTGGATCCTTCTTCCAACATAAGATAAAAGAATATATTTCAAAAATAAAAACGAAATTTTTTAAAATAAAAGCGTACTAAAATATAAAAATATTTTTTCTTGGCTTTATAAGGTTGTTTGTCATTTGAAAATTCCTATTATTTTGATTACATAAAAAATTTATAATTTTGATGTCGAAAATAATATTTTAAAGTGATTAACGTGAAAGTTGCACATTCATATAAATTTTGGTGTAATCCTACTGTTAAATAGTGTATGTTGTTTTTGTAATATCCAATAATAAAATACGTACTACGTCAGTGCGTACCGTTGCACAAATTTGTTAGTAAGCCATAGATATTTCCTGTGCAGGTGAAGTGCAGGATCTGGAAAGGTCGGTCAGCAGCACCAAACCTCATACAGTGAACCTATCGACAGATGGGGATGATATTTCTACTCAAGAAGTTAGTAATCACGCTGTCGCAAGACATGCAAGAAATGCTCCTAGAGCTGGTGCTATTAATCAATTGCCAACTTCCGTTGTTCCCCGAGTATTGTCTGATGACAATGATGTAATAATATAGTTTCGTTCAAAATCTTCCTTTATGGTACGTTTTAACGTATTAAATTTTGTACAAACCTGTAACATATCTAATGCCTTTTCTAAACTAAAAAAATTGGTTATACAAATGAGATCAGTGAAATTTATTTAAAATTTTCTTTATTTTTGCTATTAATTATTTTTTAATATCCATATAATTTTTTATTATTGATATATGTATACAGAATTTTTTATATTGATTGTTCAATCTACATATTTCACATATTTATCAATAATTAATTAATTCAGTAAATTCAAAATTGAAATTAACATTTTATTAATAAATTTTTAAGTATTTCAAGTAAAAAGAAAAAAAAGGTATTTGTTACAGTGCTTTATATAATATTGAATTTTTAAAATTAGTATTATTCTATTGCAGGAAGCGTTAGATATTCCTTTAAACCACTCGAAGAAAAAAATTAATCAATTGGATCAATTGGTATTCAATGATTAAACCATCTAATATTCAGAGACCAGAGATGTCCTGCACCCAAAAACACTCAGAGCATCTTAGATTTCAATCTACTGAAATGGAGACTGCATGTTTTGTGTAATTATCAATATGACGATACATTTTTATTATTAAGGAAAAACGAATGAAAAAATGTGGGTTGTAAGCCATTGGTCGAGCAAAAAGTTTGCAATAAGTTGATTCGGTTTTCCTCATCTTGATCAAAAGTGATATAAGCCTGCTTTACAGTACAAGTTGATCTGATTTATATTATGAACAAAATGATTCTAAAGGAATTAATAATATGATGTTACGGTTTTTATTATTATTCTATATACATATGTAGAAAAAATATAAATTCCAATTGACTTTGTTGGGAAATAGCCTGTGATACAGGGGTGTAAATATTTTTATTTTGTTGATGTGGCAAATATTCAGACCAAAACATTAAAAATTCCTTCTTTGTGTAGGAATCAGATTAAATTTTTATCTTAAAGTTTTAGACACAGATTTATCTACATAATTATACATATAAGAAGTTTTATGTTTTTCATCGTGAAAGGAGACGTCTTTGGACTCGAGTCTTTATTACTTCATAAGAAAAATAAATCTCATAACAATATGTTATAGATGGTAATACTTCTTAAATGTATATAAAGTTATTTAATAAGGGCGATAAAAACGTTTTGTAATCGTGATAAAGTTTAGACAAAATAATAAACATACGGCATAAAAATCATTGGATTCTTTATAAATAAAGTAAAAGAATGTAAGCTCTTGATGGCAACTTTTTATTCTTCAAATATTTCCTGAAAAAGAAAAACATTAATCTAGGCCTTGGATACTCATACTATTTTCCAGGTGACAAACATTAGAAAAAAATATATATTGAATATACAGAGTTGCGCGTTCAATTCGTAATCAATAGTCATTACTATATATTTTTTACTGCTTACGTGTAAAGAAATCAAAATTCAAAATTACTAATTAAATATTATCTTATTCAAATATAGAGACGCACTTGAACTAATATAAATTGCTGTAATAATTATTATATACAATAGAGTATATTGTACTCATTTGATGGATTTCAGATAATTAGTGAATATTAAAATTCCATACTTTTTATCATCAATTGCTCAAAATTAATCACAGTAAAATAATCTAGATTTTTTATTTCTTCACAACTGGTAATATACCATCAATGCCTATTTTCTCTTAAAATATATTAGTTTATTTGTCACTGTATCTATATCTATGTTTACTAATGCAATAGGGGCATTATGCAGTAATGTAAAAAAATGTTCATTTAATTTTCTATTAAAATACTTTTATAGAATACCATTTTATTACATTTTATCTAACACATTTAAAAGTACGTGTTTAACCAGTTGGTTCAAAATTATTATAAGATTTTTTTTTTATCAAGAGGTAATTGAAATTCGATTTGAATACGTAAAAAATTATTTTTAATTGGATTCGAATCGAACGCTCACATTTCCCTTTGCACGACAGTCAGGTTAGTTAGTTTTGTATAAAGCCATGTAAATAGTTTAAGTGTGGGAAATTTCGTTAATAAAACGACATAGTGTTTAGCATGGTTTATATAACTACGATTCGGTAAAAATGATAAGCTAAATACGGACGTTTTACACAATGGATGGCAGCGCTATGGATTTTATAAAATACAATAAATAAATAGCTAACTTATCCAGCTCTTGCTATGATTATAACGCTTTAAAGTTATTAATTTTATTATTAATCTGTTATTATCATTGCTATAATTATTATTATTGATTATAAAAAAATAAAATAAAGTGTATTTATATTTTTTATTCTATTGACGCAACATGTTCTGAATTTTTTATTTCTTTAACTTAGTTCACAATTTTGATCCCTCAACTACTTCCTCAAATATCCAATGTATTTGTATATATATGAGTTTATATAAATTTAACAAATATATGTTTCTACTCAATTCTCAAAAATTACATGTCACTTCATAAGGTTGTAAACAAAACAGGAAGTTTTTAAAAATTATTGGTTTATTATTTTTTAATAAAAAAATTTGGTTATTAATCTTTTAACTTGCGTTATATATTTTTTATTTTCTTTTAGTCAGTAATTTTTCTTGACAAGAATATTTTAATTATTTTCAAATAGCTAAATCGAAATTGATATTAGTCCTTTTTATTATTAATTTATTTTCTGAATGTTCAAATGATGTTCTATTTTATGAATATTTGTAAATTATGGAAATTGTAGTATTTACTAAATTATATAACTTCTTTTGAAATAAAAACAGTAAGTACGAAAATACTAATTTTATACGGACTGAGTATATTTCTCATAGTTTTGAGGCTATATAATAAGAAATACTTCAAGTTGAACAAAATCCGGTCTGCACTCTAAGTTTTATGAGATTGTAACAGTCTGCAAACGTTCTAAGTAAAAACATTAATTTGTTCTTGCATAAACTTTGAACAAAATATTTACTTTACAGTAACATCTTAAAATTTCGTTCAAAGTTTATGCAAAAACAAATTGATGTTTTGACTTAAAATTTGTATAGTGATAAATAAAACATCGTTAAACTTAGGGGAGTATACTCTCGATTTAGTGTAATATGAAGTAATTTTTTTTTATATAGTCGTACCAAACTGTGAAATTGACTCTGTCGGTATTGGTTTAGCTATTGCACGAAAAAAGTAGTTTTTCAAGTTACACTTATCAGTATGGTCTTAAAATATTAATTTTAAATTTGAATCCAGTGGATTAATACAGTATTTTTTATCATTTGAATTAAGTATGTGATTGCTTTTACTGGCGATGAATTTTCGATGTTTTTGAAACATCATATTAAATACATGGCTTAGGTTGTTTTTAATAAAAATTGTGTAATTAAAAAATATTTAATTGCTATATATATTTACATGGCCAGTGTGGTACGAAGAAGAAATAAAGAAAGCTGAAAGTTTAGGCGTGAACGAAGACGGTCAAGTTGCTGTGGAAAGATAAATCATTTGGGGAAATCTCGGATACAAGACTGTGACTGAAATTCACAAACAGAAGCCGAGAGAACAGACACACGTATATATTCGGAGTAAAAAGAAAAAGACTCGAGATATTAAGAACTTTCAAACGACTCTTTTTATTCTCTTTTTTATCTGTTTCGATGTGCCTTTAGGAAATAGATTTTCGTTAATTTCTTTTATGCTCTTTATATCATACACGTGTCGTGGTATTTTTTATATCTTTGGACTATATCGTTGGGTGGTAGAAAGAACATCCAATCTCAGCTCGGCGCGTAAGAACGTCCTATATCGGCTCGGCGCGTAACAACGTCCTATCTCAGATTTATTTTTTATTTATTTATTTTGTTTCTATTTTAAAAGGTTATTCTAGTTTCATATTGTAAAATTGTATTTTCAATAAGTATAAGGTTTAATGAACACAATGATTGAACTGTTTTCACCCGTATATTTGAAGAAAATTTTTTGTTTCAAATCTATAGATATTGAACACATTTTACTGCTTTGGCAATTCTTATAGGAGTTGGATAAATGTTTTTGCGGTGCTTTGAAAATTATTGAAAATACTCGAATTCGTTTGTTGTTGTAATACACACAATTTTATTTATTTTTAAAATTTTGATTGCTAATGAACTATGAATATTAAATAATTTATAGAATTCCATTTTTTCAAATTAAGTATAAAAGAAATCATTTGAAAACATATTTTTGTTTTCTTACTTAACGCTTTTAGGCACGACGACTGCTCGGGAGAGCCTTACTTTTTTTTAAAATTATTCAGCCATATGAAACATTGTGTATCTCATACAGCTCTGTAATGCGATGCATATCGCACATCAGGTGCAATGGGCCCACTTTTCTGAATATTTATTATAAAGGGTATAAGATTTTTTTAATTATTTAAAAAACAAAACGTGGATAGATTTCGGTATTCTTACGAATATATTAATATATATAATTTTAGTTCGATGTACGCCCACGTGAATACTCAAAAACATGACGGGTTCTGCATTACAGGCTCAAGTGTAATACGAAAGTAGATAAATGCCGAGTATAGTCAGCCATTGATTCATCTGGCTTGAAACCTATAATGTAGTATCACAACAAGTGCTCCAAAAATGCATTCGCTTCCTAACCAAAAAAGAATCAACAATAAATAAAAAAAAAGAAATCATACGGAAAGAATAAGCATCGCCATAATGCTACTGACCAATCTTCCAATCACTTGCCGTATCCTGTCTCGCGTGTGCTCTGCATGTATAATAGCCACTGCTAAAAAGGAGTAAGAGAGCATCTGTACGGAGAGAGGACCGATCATCGCCTCCTCGTAAAATCGATCGCTCGCCGCCGCGCTTATATAGTCCTGCGCGCGGCGGGTGGTGGCGGATTGAGAGGGATGTGCATGGAAGGGGGGTGCATATACACGTGTACACACCCGTGCAGTACAAGGGCCCGCCAATCCCGCCTCATCAATTATTGCGGTTTGCTTTCTCGGATGAGAATAGAGTTAGCGCCGTGCGTACATGTACTCGGCCTCTCGAGCAACTCTATATAACTCCATTTATTAGCGTCGATAAGCGGCGCACTCACGCTGGCATATATATATACCTACCATATATACGTATTATTGTATACATACATATGTATATTATATACATGTATGTAGCATCGAAGGTGGACTTGTTGACCGATTCGCGGCGGCGCGTGTCTGTGCGTGACATTGATCGCCAGCGGCGCTGTCTCCGACGTCGGTGGCGGAGGCGGCAGTATATATACATCTCTGCAGCCCGTCGGCGCGGTCCATGATGTGCACGCACGCGCTCGCGCATCAGCCGCTATATATACGCACCTACCTTCCGCTGCATTTGGAAATCTAATGCCAAGCCGAAGCTGATGCCTGCATCGTGCAGCTTCATGCTTTGCGTGTTTGCCGACGCGGGGAATCCCCGGATTTCGTCGCCTCTATCCTGATATACCCACCCCAACCCTCGATGCGTGTGCGTGTGGGGGCGTATATACGTACAATAGGAGCTCTCGGGTCGCGGCTTCTCTTTAAAGCGCAAGCGCTGTACTTACTGATTGGCACATAAAGACAGAGATGAGTAATGGGTTTCCCGATGTCGCAGCGGTTAATTGCGGGATCGAAGGCGATGTAACTAGCTGATATGGAGACTGCCAAGTTTTATAAGGGGAGACTGTGGGACTTAATTACAGATTTCTGTGTTTAATTTCGCATATTTCTCAATGAATTTTCGTATTTTCAAAATTATTGAAGCACACGCACAGTCTGTTCAATTCGAAGAATGTGCCTGTGCTCGGATATTAGATAGGTAGAGAAAATATGTATATTACAAAATAAATGTGAAAAATTAGAGTACAAATTATAAAAGTACGAAAATTCAAATTGAAAAAGAGCTTCCAGCTAATGAGAAAGAATAGCGCAAATAAAGCCTTCATAAATGAATACACGCACAGAAAGGTCTACTTGAGGCAAATGGAATCTTTTTGCTCCAAGAGTAAATAATCTTGATTTGGCTGTCAAAATTATTTCCTCTTGCTCTAAGAGGAAAATGCATTGCTGGCAAACTATTCATTTAACACAAAAAATTAATTTTTTGCCTCAAGAGCAATATATTTGATTCCAAAAGATATTCGTTTTGTGTCAAGAGGATTTTCACAAAAGGATTTTTCTCTTGCCGATAATGGTCCATTTCTCTGCGCGTACAAAAAAGGAACTGTAAACCTATAATAGGAATACCTTTAGCGTGAGCAACGTGTAAAACGAATTCTACAAGAAATGTAATGTTGAAAAATTTTGTTTATATTGTCTTCTTATTATATTTTTATTAAAATGTTTATTAAAATTGGAAAAAAAGATTCGTTTATAATATTTTTATGGGTAATAAAAAACACCAGAGAAATACGATATGAACACGACAATGTGTTCAAGTACCATAATTCAACAACTATAATTGTAACATAATTTAATGCAGTGACTTTTTTATATATTTTAGTATTATTGTAACAATTATCAACAATAAATTATTAAAGAAAGAGCAGAGAGTTTCTAAAATTTACTAATCAAATCTGAACATGAGTCGAGGCTCTTTAAAAGCGTTATATTAATTATTTTATTTACTATATTTAAATAGGAGTTATAATGGTCGACAAGCGAGAAAAAATTCAGCGATTGTTTTATTAACATTCTGACATCAATCACTGAGCTGCAGGACTGTATAAGCTTCTATATTAACAGATTCAACTTATAACTATTTTATTTACTCATTATTATTCAAAAATGAAAATTGATTTTCAATAAAAAATTTGACTTGACTTGTATCCTAAAGCTGATGTTGGGATAAGTTTTCCTTGAGGAAATTTATAGCTGGCTCAATAGGCTCTGGTCCGATATTTTCGTCTTAAACATATATTCCGAAAAAAGTGTCACTTTAAATATTTTTTGCTTGCTTGAATAATTTTGACGCCAAGAACAACGTAATAAATTTGACAGCATTACGGTGCTGTAATAATGTAGAATAACGAAAATAAACTATATTGCTCACTATAGATTCTATTCATATCATTTTAACAATTTTCGACATTATTCGAAATTTTATTTCTACGCGTTTTATAATGTGTAAGGGCTTTCTCGAACAAGACACGCCATCGTAACTAATCTCAGCTCGCTAAATACATTTTCGGACCGTTTATTTTCTTTCACGTCGACTTTATATGCGCGATTATGTTTCCTTCGGGCAGCTCGCGCCGGGGGAAAAATTCTTACACTCGCTACGCTCTCTTTTTTTTCTTTAAGATTTTCATGCGAACGTAAAAGCGGAAAAGGGAAAGGGAGAGTTTATGAAAAGAAGAAAACAGGCGAGACGGAGGAAAAGAGAGATATATACAGAAAGAGAGAGAGAGAGAGAGAGAGAGAGAGAGAGAGAGAGAGAAAGAGCGAGAGAGAAAAGAGAGAGACGAGGCGAGAAGCCGGGGCTAGAAGTCTCGACGAGCCGCTGGGAAAAGAAGAGCGGAATTTATCGAGTGGAATGTCGTTCGAGAAACGTCGTGTCGCGCGATTCAAAAGATCGTGCCCCCGTTTTTTTCCCTCCCGCGAGCGCCCCCACTAGCGCGCGTCCGTACTCGCGGATATTATGCCAACGGCTCGTGCATAATTCGAAAACACCTAAAAATCCGAAAAGTTATATCGCCGAAATTTTCTCTGCCCCGTGTTTTGAATTTTTTTGCTTTCAAGTATCGGATGACTTATTTCCACGTATAATTGTCAAAAAATGTGAATTTTCATGGTAGTTACTTGCAAAACCTGTTTTAAAAATTTACTCCTTGCATACGAAATTTTTATATTTTGAAGAAAAACGTGGAAGAATGTTACATTCGTAGACTGCGAGAAATGAACGGTGAAAGATAATGCAAAGAGATTTGCAAAAATTACCACATCGTTTTACAAAGTTGCCAGAAAGTTTAAGAATAGCCTACATTATCGTCGTAATTCTCGTTAAAGATGTAGTAAAATTTAATTAAAGATTGTTCTCTAAAAGTTTTCGCAAACGTTTCTCTTAGAGTAACAAAATTAATGGATATTATTTAGAATTGCCAGTTTTCATGTACTTTATTAGCACAATTCGGTTAGTTTTAGATATTTTAAATTAATATTTTATAAATTGATTTACAATATGCTACATAATTAAGTACACCAGTAAAATAATTTTAATAAAGTGATAAAAACACATACTTTCTTAATATTTCTTTATATTAATGATCATTTTTTACTTTGCTATTAATTTTTTTATCTCTGTATCAGTGTTTCGTTAAACAAAAATATAGCATACGGAAAAATGTATAAAAGGTTTAACTAATGAAATAAAATTATTGTTTTTTATCATTAATCGAGCTCTACCAATTTTGTTTCTGTGATTTATGAAAGGACGGTCTTCTTGTAAAATAAAAAGTCAAAAATCATATCCTGCGGCGCATAATAGGCAAGAACGAAACTTTTCAAACGTCCCAAAACAAAAGTCCATTTTTCATGAAACTCCTCGAAAGAGATTCCAGATTCTCTTGCTTATATATATACGCGACGTGTTTACCCCCTCGAATCTCAATGACAAAAAAATCGCCACGTATATACTTCTCAATATAACTTAGAAAATGGAGAATAAAAAGAAAATAAATCTTTATGATTTATTTTTGAATTTGCTAAGCGGAAAAACTGAAGTAAAATCAGGTAATTTAGAAACAATAGATCTTTAAGGGGGCCAGCCTGAGTTAAAGCCCAAAAAATAGATTTTAGTATAATTAGTCAGGTAATTATTTTTTTAAATCCATATAAAAAAACAAATGTATACCTCAA